>APFE030716122.1:12580-58460 GCA_000404065.3 Pinus taeda | reverse complement strand
AATGATTTAATTCTTTTATTAATGTGTAAATCTAAGACTAATGTATATTTATCAACATATTACTTTTTGCACTTTTTGCCCCTGCATGTTTAACATCATTATAACATTTATTGGCAAGTATGTTATTGAAAGGATCTAACAAAGTAAAAACAAGTTACCATAAGCATTTATTTTCAAAATTGTATTTTTCACTAATGTTTGAGACAACATCACTCAAATAAAGACTCATTTATTAGTCACTTGCACTTTCTCTCAACACTATGATCCATTTGTTATTGTTGTGCTTTAATCCCTTGCTCAAATAAACTCTCATTTATGAGTCACTTGCACTCTCAACATTATGATCCATTTTCTATTGTTTTGCTTTAATCCTTGTAAGACTGTTTTCATTTACTTTTATTTTCTCTCATTTCCTTTCCTTGAGTTACCATGCTTATATGATGTTATTAATAGCAATGAATATATTTTCTTCTAAAACACAAATCTATTATTTATTTATACAATTATTGAACATTTATTTATACAATTTTATAGACGTCCTTGTTCACTTTTGATGCCTCAATTGGCTTCGACATTAAACCTCTACTTTGCAAGAATTAATAATGGTATTTCAATCTTTGTAAACACTTCCATTTACCCTACCTAACCTTATTATGCAATCTTGCTCTGATGATTGTTTTAGGAGTATTTGTCCTTGTACAACATCATCCTTTCAAGGGAATGGATCTTTTCCAATATAGAAATCCTCAATTATGGGGATATTTTCCCTCAAGTGTGCTTCTATAACCTCTCATGAGGAATTTATAAGGGCATTGTTTGTTGCTTCTTGGACTATGGATGACCAAAAATTAGTTGTTAAGTACTTAATTATTGGAAAAAGAGTATTTAAAGATTTATGTATATTCTCCTAATAAATTATCTCAGGATGTCAATGTTGTTTTCCTCCCTTATCAACCTGTTTCGTCCATAATCAACTATGTGTTTCTAAGTGATCTATAACCTGCCATGGATATGCCATTAGAAAGTTCATCATAACAAATCTAATAAAATTATACTTGAAAAATCGAAGATCTACGCTATTACAGTTAAAAGTTATGCCTAAAGTAGAGAACATCGAAATAAAAGCTCTCACACACATTTGACACAAGATATGACTTGAGAAACCCTTTTGGGAGAAAAACCTAGTTGGAAGATGAGGTCTCTTTTCTCTCTTTTATTGAATAAAAAATATTTTGAAGTACAAATAAGTATTGTATGTAGCCTATAGGCTACTACAGTGCACAAATCCCCTGTGTGTTTTATATATCCTATGCCTCTTGCCTATTTTTGCTCAACTATGGAACAAATGCACTCGAAATAATGGAACCCCTTTTCTTCCTGGTGGCTTGATTATAACACAGCCTGATAGCTTACTAGTGGTCAAGTTTGACTACCTCAACCCTTAACCAAAGTTACAATATAGACCATTTTAGAGTCTTCTTCATCATAGTTACCTGACTAGCCCCTTTTCCATGAATAATGGGAGACAACGTGGCGTCCTCTCATATTATTGTGGTGAAAACAAGAAGGTCAACTTCTAAGTGGCATAATTTTCACATAAAGACTATGATTTAGATGATTCTTGTGTCGTCGAAATGTCTTTATGTGTAGAATAGGGAAAAAAGGGGTAACAATATAGGAAAAACTTTTTACCCCTAAAAAATGTTGTTTAATGCATCAAAATTCTCAAGGAAGGTTTTAGACCCCAATTTTCCAAACTAGGTCCCACTAGTAAAAATGATCCCGAGAGCTAATTCCTGCATTTTCCACTTTGAAGGAATCAATATGCATGAAAAACAATATAATGATCCAATCCATATCATACCTCCCCTTTTTGGGAGGTTTTTGGTCCCCAAAATCTTCTACTGAATGAGGTGAGGAAATGTTTCATCTACATTCTCTCGGGTGTACCATTTAGCTTTGCCTAGAATTTAACCTTTCGACCCAATCTGCCAAAGGTCATTCTACCACTATCTTGTATTTTAGGACCTCTTCTAGAAAAACTTATCTTCTATCAACTCTTCCTGAGCATCTGGAGCTAAATCTCCATAGGAAGGTAGGACTTGTTCTTCTTCCTGATCTAGCATGGAAGCCTCATAGAGTTTCATATTCTCTACATTCACAATAGAGTAAATGCATATGTATGCTGGTAAATTGAGTCGATATGCATTATTACCTACCTTTTACATTATCTTGAAGGGAACATACCTCAGAGCCTTGATTTTATTACCAAGCCCTTGTAGCTTCTTCTTATTCACCTGTAGCCATACCATGTCTCCCAAATTGAACAATTTCTTTGTTCTATTTTGATTATGCCTACCCTTATATTTCTCCTATGACTTTTGTAGTGTCCCTTATACCTATATATGGATCTTCCTGATCTTTTTTATAAAATTTTCAACCCTCAAGGAATCTCCTATAATATATTCCCTCACTCCTCCTTACTTCCTATTTTCAATGTCTAAAGTTGAAGGCCACAAATATCCAAAACAAGTTTCAAATGGGGACTTTCCTATAGAAGTTTTGACTACTATGTTGTAAGAATGTTGTATATATGCTAGATTTCATCTCAGGTCTTTGAATACTTCTAGTTGGATCCCCTTATAAGTTTCACGGAATTCTTGTTGACTGTTTTTTTTACCCATTTGTTTACGGAAGGAATGTTGTAGATCTATTCAATTTCGAAAATGCACTGAGAAATATTGTGTCCCTATCTGAAATGATGTTCCTTGGTATTAAAAAGTGTACCCATACCTCTCCAAAGATAAAGTTTCCTACTTCTTTTCCACTGATGGTATTTTTATAACACATCAGAACACACATCTTGTTGAACCTATCAACTACCAAGAAAAGGTAGTCATGTCTCTTCCTATTTGTTGGTAAACCTTTGACAAAGTCCATGGAAATACTTTCCCAAGGAAGAGTGGGTATAGGTAAGGGATGAAATAAATCCCATTTCCTATTGCTAGGCTTGTTGATATAATAAATCGTGCATCCTCTTATGAACCTAGCTACTTGATCTTTCATCTCGAGCCAATACACATACCTTTGCAAGTTGGCCATGATCTTCCCTACACCAAAGTCCCTTGCAACCTTGGAGGTGTGATCCTCTCTAATTGGTTACAATTTCTCACATTTAGGAACACATAGCTTATATAGCTTGTAGCGTAACCAATCTTGGAGATGATAGCCAATGATCTTTTCACCATCATGCAAATGAATCTAACTTTGCAACTATTGAAACACCTCCTTAAAGTCCTCATCCTCTAAATATTCCTCTTTGTACGCATCATGGGTGAATGACTCCATGTGCATAAGTCCCCAAATGTGTGATATTTCATTGGGTGGCCTTGATAGCATGTCATCCAACTTGTTTGTGTTTCCCTTTTTGTATTTGATCACCAAATGAAGTTGTTGTAGAAACATCCACTTGTAGTATTTGGTTTGTTGTAGCTTACTTTGGGCATGTACGTATTATAACGGTTGGTGATCTGTGTGGTACTATCTCCTTTCCCATCAGATAGTGCTTCCACTTCTTCATATCTTGCACCAGGGCATAGAACTCCTTGTCATTGGTAGGGTAGTTAAGAACTTCCTGATGAAATACTTCATAGTGGTAGCATAGATGGCTTCCTCCTTGTTTCAAGATTGCTCCCATAACATACCCACTGACATATATCTCCTCTTCAAAGGCCTGTTGCAAGTTTGGCAATAGGAAATATGATGCTTAACTAATATTCTTCTTTAGTTCCTCTAAGGTCCTCTGCTAACACTTTCCCCACAAGAAACTCTTACCACTATTGTTATGGCATGAAGTTGTGCTACTACCATTGAAAACAAGGCTATGAATTTCCTCAGGTATTGTGTCACCCCAACAAAATCCTTAACCTTAGAAACATTAGTAGGCACCAACCATTTCATGATGGCCTCCATGATGGTAGGATCTATCTTCAGCTCTCCTCCACTTATCACATACCCCAGATACACCAAAGATTTTTGTGAAAAATCACATTTCATTAGATTTTGTAGCAATTGGTGCTTCTTTGATGTCTAGAGTACCTACATAAAAATGTGGTATGTGCTTCTCCTAGGTATCATTGTATACCAGTATATCATCCAAATAGACAATAACAAATGAATCTATAAAAGGGAATAACATATCATTCATTAATCTCATAAACATAGTTGGTGCATTGCATAGGCCAAATCGCATGACTAACCACTCACACAAACCTTCCTTGGTTTTGAAGGTGGTCTTCCAGGTATCTTCTTTTATGACTCGAACTTGGTGATATCCAAACTTTAAGTCCAACTTGGTGAAGTATTTTTCATGTTGTAACTCATCCAAAAACTCATCTATCCTGGGTAGGTGGCACCTGTTCTTGAGCGTGATTTTGTTCAACGCCTAGTAATCTATACACATTCACCAAGTTCTATCATTCTTTGGCACATTGATGATGGGTGATCCACATGGTGATCTACTTGGTTGAAATACACCCCTATTCTAATAGTTCCTGCAACTATTTCTTCACCTCACTTATGTAACAGACTACCTGTACAACCTAATGTTTGGAAATGGGGAGTCCAGAAATAGTTGGATCTCATGCTCCACTTATCTCTTAGGTGGTAACCCTTTTACACCTAAAAAATATCGTTTGATGCATCAAAACACTCCTGGAAGGTTTTAGACACTAATTTTCCAAACTGGGGCCAGCTGGTAAAAATGGTCGTGAGAGATGATTCCTCAACTTTTTCCACTTTGGAAGCATTGAGATGGAATACTTATTCTTCTTCCTGATCTAGCATGGAAGCCTCATAGGGTTTCAGATTTTCTACATTCACAACAGAGTAAATGCACATGTATGGTGGTAAATTGAGTCAATAGGCATTATCCCCACCTTTTACAGTATCTTGAAGGGGCCATACCTCAGAGCCTTGATTTTATTACCAGGCCCTTGTAACCTCTCCTTGTTTAACTATAGCCATACTCTATCCCCCAAATTGATCAATTTCTTTGTTCTATGTTGGTCATGCCTAGCCTTATATTTCTCTTGTGACTTCTGCAATGTCTCTTGTACATATATATGGATCTTCTTGATCTTATTTATAATGTTTCCAACCATAAAGTAGTATCCTATAATATATTCCCTCACTCCTTACTTCCCATTTTCAACGTCTAAAGTTGAAGGCCAAAAATATCCAAAACAAGTTTCAAATGGGGACTTTCCTATAGAAGTTTGAACTGCTCTTTTGTAAGAATGTTTTACATATGCAAGATTTCATCCCATGTCTTCAGATACTTCTAGTTGTATCCCATTATAAGTTGCACCAAAGTCTTGTTGACTAATGTTGTTTACCCATCTATCTATGGATGGAATGTTGTTGATCTGTTCAATTTCATGTCCATCGTATCCCATAATTTGGTCGAAAATGCACTAAGAAATATTGTCTCTTTGTCTAAAACGATGCTCCTTTGTATTCCAAAGTGTACCCAAACCTATCCAAAGATAATTTTCCTACTTATTTTCCACTAATGGTATTTTTATAATGCATTCGAACACACATCTTGTTGAACCTATCAACTACCAAGAATAAGTAGTCATGTCCCTTCCTAGTTATTAGTAAACCTCCCATAAAGTCTATGGGAATACTTTCCCAAGGAAGAGTGGGTATAGGTAAGAAATGATATAGACCCCCTTTCCTACTTCTAGGCTTGTTGATATAACAAATCATGCATCCCCTTACGAACTTAGCTACCTGATCTTGCATCTTGGGCTAATACACATACATTTGCAAGTTGGCCATGATCTTCCCTACACCAACGTCCCCTGCGACCTTGGAGGTGTGAGCCTCTCTAATCAGTTACAATTACTCACCTTTAGGAACATATAGCTTAGATAGCTTGTAGAGTAACCCATCACGGAGATGGTAGTCAATGGTGTTTACGCCATCGTGCACATGAGTCTAACTCGACAACTATAGAAACACCTCCTTAAAGTCCCTGTACTCTATATATGCCTCTCCGTACGCATCATGGGTGAATGTATCCATGTGCATGAGTCCTCAAAGGTGTGATTTTATTTGGGTGGTGTTTAAAGCATGTCAACCAACTTATTTGTGTTTCCCTTCTTGTACTTGATCACAAAATGAAGTTGTTGTAGAAAACCCATCCACTTGTAATATATGGTATGTTGTAGCTTACTCTAGGCCTGTAAGTATTATAGAGGCTGGTGATCTGCATGGATTCCTATCTCCTTTCCCATCAGATAGTGTTTCCACTTCTTCATAACTTTCACTGGGGCATATAACTCCTTGTCGTTGGTAGGGTAGTTAAGAAATTCCTGATGAAATACTTCAAAATGGTAGCATACGTGCCTTCCTCCCTATTTCAAGATTGCTCCCATAACATACCCACTCACATACATCTCCTATTCAAAGGCCTCCTACAATTTTGGTAATGCGAAAACTGGTGCTTAAATTATATTCTTCTTTAGCTCCTCGAAGAGCCTCTGCTGACCCTTTCCCCACTAGAAACTCTTGCCACCTAGTGTTATGGCATGAAGTTGTTCTACTACCATTGAAAAAAAGGTTATGAATTTCCTCATTGTTTCGTCCCAACAAAAATCCTATCCTCAAAAACATTAGTAGGCACCAACCATTTCATGACAGCCTCCATGATGGTAGGATCTATCTTCAACACTCCTCCAGCTATCACCTACTCTAGATACACCAAAGACTGTTGTGAAAAATCACATTTCATGAGATTTTCTAACATTTGGTTCTTTTATAATATCTAGAAAACCTACATCAAAATGTGATATGTGGTCCTCCTAGGTAGAATTTTATACTAGTATATCATCCAAATAAACAATAAAAAATGAATCTATAAAAGGGCACAACACATAATTCATTAATCTGATAAATGTATCTAGTGCATTGCATAGGCCAAATCGCATGACTAACCACTCATAAAAACCTTTCTTGGTTTTGAAGGTGGTCTTCCAGGCATCTTATTTTATGACTTGAACCTGGTGATATCCAAACTTTAAGTCCAACTTGGTGAAAGTATTTTTTATGTCGTAACTAATCCAACAACTCATCTATCCTGGGTAGGTGGCACCTGTTCTTGAGTGTGATTTTCTTCAATGCCTAGTAATCTATACAAATCGACCAAGTTCTATCCTTCTTTAGCATAATGATGATGGGTGACCCACATGGTGATGTACTTGGTCGAATAACACCCTATTCTAGTAGCTTTTGCAACTATTTCTTCACCTCGTTTATATAACAGAGTACTTGTACAACCTAATTTTTAGCAACAGAGAGTTTGGAAATAATTGGATCTCATGGTCCACTTATGTCTTAGGTGGTAACCCTTTTACACCTAAAAAATGTCATTTGATGCCTCAAAATACTCCTGGAAGGTTTCATATGTTAATTTTCCAAATTGGGTCCCATTGGTTAAAATGGTCCCGAGAGTAAATTCCTCCCCTTTTTCCACTTTGGAAGCATTGAGATGCATAAAAAACAATATAATGACCCAATCCATATCACTAAGCCCTTTTTATTTCATTCATAACAAAAGGTATCCTTGTGACAAGCCTTTTTCTAATCCCTCTTATAAATATTTCTATGAATTGTAATTCATGCAAATAATGTGGAAATGTAATGCATTTACTAACTAAGGGAAGTGGGAATGGATTGAGAGGACTGAGGAGGAGTAGTTTCTTATAAACATAATCCATTGTATTGATTTCACCATTATGGTTCTATTGGTGCAACACTCAATTTAAGAAATGGGCTCCCTGAGTGAAGGAAGAGCATACAATCTCGGTTCTCATGGAAGATGTGGGCATGGTAAATAAGCATGAAAAAATATGAGAAGGAGAATCCCAAACAAAAATAGGGGAAAAAATATGGAGACATCATACATTCATTCATTCATGCAAACTAGTATATAGGTAGAGTAGTAATTTGATTAGGAGAGAGAGCTCGTTGGAAAAGACAACACAATGTGAAATGGTAGATGATGTAAATATTCCAGGAAGACGTAATGTATTGTAGCCTATGATATGTTCTGGAATGGCACTCTCTATTTTTTCTAAGGCCTATGCATGTGCTTGCAATTTGGTTGGCCAGAGAGAGAGTTTAGTGGAGTTGAGGCACTAAGGTGTTAGTTGAGGCTAATAAACTAGTTAACTACTTGCTTAGAGGGTTGATAAACCACTTGGGTAGTGTCTAGCCTTGGGGTTGATAAACCAATAGGATACTAGCTAGGGTTGATAAAATACTTATCTATAACACCCTCCTCCCACATCTACCCAAGTAACCATGTCAACTGGGGTAAACATGCGACAAGAGGCTAGTATGATTGGATTTGACCTCCTATTTGACCTTAAGGAAGTGGAATCAATGGAAACATAACACACAAACATTCAAGGTCATCTTCAGGACCCTAAGGAACCAATTCAACACTTCAGTCAACTTTCCCTTGGGTCTTACTGAAGTTTTGACCAAGTTAAGACTCAATTTCTCTCATGCTATAGGCATGAAAATGTCCAAAAACCCAGAGTCACTCTCACCGACTTTCCTGCCAATGTCTAGAGACTCATTTTGCCAGTTTTGTGCCAACGTCCCTAGGATTTGAGCCACTTTTTCAGGCTTAGAGCCTAGGTCACTGCCCAGAATTTCATGATACCTTCACAATATTAAAATAACATGGAAATGACAATACTAAAGCAATCACTTGTTTAAGACCTTGATTAGACCCCTACTAGACATGACAAACATTTTGTCAAATATATCATGAATATGTAAACTACAAGTGTAAATAACATATCTAAGCATAGGTTTCTCATACTTATCTGAGATTTTCCATGAGGCATTTATGCCTTATCACATTAACTGAAATTCCATCCATTAGTCCATGGATACATTGATCATTCAATTACAAGTAAAAACATGATGAGATCCATACATAGTTGTTGTCATAAAACACACATATAACCAACATAATAACAACATAAATACTCATGAAAGTACAACCATATAGACCACATATAATCTATCAAAATACTCATAGAAATACAAGGATAAATAACCTTTCATTAATGATACAAAAGCCAAACTTGGGATGGGAGTTCCACATTCCACCCGGCCATAGAATGGCTGAGCCAAATCTCTCTTCAACCATTCACCCTCATGCTATATTCCAAGCATGAATGTGGGACTCAAACCAAAAGAACCAACCGGAGCATACCAATGCTAAACCACCTCACCCTCATCAATATAAACCAGGATTTACCATAACTAGCTCGGATCACTAGACCAACACAATTTACACATCATAACAAGATTTATCGTGATCTCCACCTGATCACTAGGATAAACAAGCATGGATGCCATCGAATTTCTCCACCTACACCGTGAGGAATTTTCCTATATCCTAGTCTCTCAGGCTTTACTGCAATCCAAACCTAGATCACTAGGCCATAAACCGAGACCCACTCTCCAGACTTTACCACATATCCCAAACCCGAGATTACTAGGCCCAACAGAGAGAAAACCACCTCTTGGCTTTACCATATATCCTTCCATTCACCGACAAGGATTCCTACACCCACCGAGGCCACACAATCCTAGATTTACAACAATCCACAGTCTAGCTCAGGGATCACTATGCCAGTGGCTTTACCATGATCCACAGTCCAGTTCAGGGACCACTAGGCCATGTGTTCTATCATTTTGGAGATCCACCCCACTTAGCTTTGAATCCATCTGGAAATCCAGCTCAACCAAAACATGAGAACCCCACCACACCATGGCTATCTGGAAATGGAAAGGCCAAGCTGGAAACATTGTTACACTTGGAAAAACCCATGCCATAACAACAAAAAAATTGCATGTAATACTATGCATGCCAAATCTAGCAAGGAAACTACACATGAAAATTGATACCTACAAAGAATCATGCTGTAGCTGCTTGATCCTGCTCTTCCTTTCTTGCTCCTTCCTTCCTCTTTCCTTCTTTTTCTTTATTGATCCCATGCATAACTAATGAAAAATATTAACGCTGACCAAGCCTAAGCCAAAAGCTTAGAATGACTAAGAGCTTAACACTAACTAAGAGCTTGCCAACTAATCCTCAAAATCCTTTTTATCAATGAGGTGTCTATTTTCTTCAATTTCAATTATTTTCCTTCACTTTCCTCCTCACATGCAACCTGTGACCTTTCATCTTTATTTTCTCCTAATTTCCATTATTTTGACAAATACATGTGCTAAAAATGCAATTTTTCCTTTCCAAAACCTTAGCCATTTCCTTAGCCATAATAAGCCGAATCAACACCCATTAGGTATTTCCCTCACCATTCAGCTTGGAATACGTGTCCCATCAATGTGGCCTTATATTTTTTTACATGAGTTTTTCTTAACCAATGATGTTAAATAACCCTCCACCTTGGGGGAACACCATCCTCGGTGTTCAATGACACCTATAACCAACAAGATTGCTAAAAACAAAACATACTTCCCATGGAGCTTTATAACACATCTCGTTGCAGTATTTACAATGACCTTCTGTGTTGGCTTGTTGGGACCTGACCCAGGTTTAGAAGTGATTTAGCCAAACAAATCTCGAAACTACCAACCCTTTTGGCAACAGTCCATGGTGCACGGACTGAGGTCTCACCCGAGGTAGTATGGGAGGGTGCTGGAAATAGGTTTCCACACCCTAGGGATGTCTTCATGAAATTTAGGAAGTTCGCAAACTGAACCTGTGCGGTTGCGCTGCTCCGCGCAGCCTCTGTCCTTCGCAACTTGTGCAATTGCTTCCGCGCAACTCTGTAAAGAGCACGAAGAGGTGTTGTTTATATCCTTTATCCTTACTATGATATTATTATAGATCTTAACTTAATTGTGTGGGCCCAATATTCTCATTAATCATTCAACATTCATAACAAGTGTGTGCAATCATAAAACTGTAAAGAGATGCATAAATATAATAGAAGCATAGACAGACAATATTTCGGAATCAACTTATCTTTTATTAATTCATTATCCAAGTAGAATCCCAACTCCACCCTGTGCACTCAGCTATAGGGGTCCACGCACATAGCTGCGGACTCTACCAAGCCTCTATGCACTCAGCTGTAGAGCCTCTTCCTACTACTACAACCCAAGACTCGGACTTACAGACTCAGAGCTAATTCCTCATCCAAAAGGACATACCTCTTACATCTTAGAGCTGCACTCTATTTATACAATCCCATGGTCCACAGATCATGGGTACGCCGATTATATTTTCAAAGGTGGACAACCCTTTGACTTGACCATTTACTTCGCACTTTGCAACTGCATTTTGCAGGGTGTTTACATTACACTTGACCAAAATTCAGGCTTCAAGCCCCAAAAACATGCTATGGGGGGATTTGCTACCCAACAGGCCCCCAACACAATCATTGTGACTCATCCTCGAGTCACTCTACTGGTATGGTGATCTTTGCGCGAAGTCCATCCAACTGTGCTTGCGTTGCGTGAAGATATAGAGTGCACTGCTCTGTCATCCGTTGGATCTGCTTTGCTTGCTCGACTAAATGCTCATTGTCAGGGTCAAATCCCTGTCTCAAGTCATGCATTTCTTACATTTGTGTGAGTTTTCCTTCAATGTCAGCTGTGATAAGGAAGGCCTCATCAATCCAAGGCTGGACGCATGCTTTGACTACCGCCTCTTTTTGGCGTGCTGCGTCTACTTTCTCCTTCAATTACTTTGTTTGTTGCAGCCTCGCGAGCTGTTGAGTTAGGACTACTGTTTATGCCATCCCGTGCACACAATCATACTACATTTGAAGTTCTTGTGCCTCTATTTCCAATCGCTATATGGTGGGGTCCTCCTGTAAGGTTGTGAGGACCCTAAAGGATTATTCCAACAAGATGGTGTAGCTCTGCACTGCCTGTTCAATTTCTTCTAGCCATTTTCGAATATTGCTGGCAAGCTATTCTTGAACTTCTGGGGGCATGGAGGGATGTACCTTTAATCATAGTTCATCAATTTGCAAGTTGAGATCCATATGGATCCTTGTAGTTTCCTCCTTTGCCTCACAAAATCCACTGGCTAATTTGTGGATCCGCATTCCTATAGGTAGATCTGTCACAATTTCCAGTTCTGGGATGTGGCAACATGCTTCCTCTATGATCTATTCCAACAATTGGTTCTGTGCCACTGCTTCATCGCATTGTAGGCTACGTTGTTCGATGTTGATTCGATGTTCACTTAGCATTTTCACTGCGTGTCCCTCCCTAGCCAGAGTTCTGCTATCGTTTCATCTTGTAGCTATTATAATACATCTCGCAGAAGGGCAGCCAAGTTTAGGCTGAGTCCCTTGATCCATCCTAATGTGGCTCTATCCTCTATGCTGTCCACTGTGAGTGCTCCTTTCGGCAGTGTGATGGCGTTAGCCATTTTGGCCAACAATAGCTACTCTATTGTCGATGTTCCCGCGGCACTGTAGGTGACTATCGTTCCTTCTTGTGGGGGTCGCACCTGAAGTTCCTGGAGTTGTGTCCTGAGCACCCCCAACACATTCTGTTGCTCTACCATTTCTTCCTCGAGTGCTTCCCTAGTGACCTTGTGAACTGTGTCGTCGATGTCGTATAGATCACCCTCTTTCGGTGTAATGGGTTCCCCATCCAATTTGGAAGCCTTTGTCTTCTTTCGTGGCCATGTTCGTTCCGTACAACACAGCTATTTCAGTTGTGTTGATGTCATGCTCGGGTTCACGCCTTCTGCCGTGTCATCTATCTCCTATCTTGTGGTTAGATCCATGTCTCTTCCCTCCGATGTTGTGGTTGCCCCAGTTTTTAGTGCTATTGCTGCTTTGTCCGCAGCCTTGGTCTGCTCCATAGTGGCCTTTGCTGCCTCGCAGGAAGCCCTTACCTCCTCGGTGAATTTCTCATTTCGCTTTTGTTGTGCCACCAGATTGGCGGCATCCTTCTGTATTTCTATCGCTACCTCATTCCGTACTTCCAGATCTGGGGCACGGCACTTGAGTGGTCAGGAGCTGAGCACTACAAACACAACATCATTAATCGTGATGAAGGGGAGTTTGGTCCATTTCTACTCCGGATCCTTCTGTGCCCTGATATACACATTGTGCATGTCTGCCTTAAAGTCTACAAAGCTCCACATACTGTCGTATACCATGGGTGATAGGTGTGGTCGTTTGTTGATCCCCATCCATATGCTTGCCTCCATAAGTATCCAGAAGATCTTGGTCTCATGGATCCGCGTAGCATCCGTTGTTGCCCATAGCAACGGGTATTTCACTGCCTATGGTAAGTCCTGATCAAGAGGAGGAAACTGACTATCCTCCAGTAATTCCCCTACGACCAACAAGATGGATAAGAGCAATCACACGTAGTGGAAGGTCTTACCCTGCTCCTGGGCCTCCTTGTAGTTCATCAGTAACTCCTCGCATAGGAACTGCGCCCAGTTGAACTGTACCCCCTCGGTGCATTGCTCAGCCAGTGCAATGACCATTGCTGGTACCTTATTTCCATGGAATTTTCTCATCACTTTTCCTGCCAGTAGCTGGGTGGCTACACGCACCCCTTTTTCTTGAATGCTAGTAATGACATAACCGATTTGCTTCTTCTCCAACTTGTATTTATTCTTCATGTCCTCTATGAGCACCAAGTCTCTGCTTTGGCCAGCTATTTCCGGTGGGTCCCTTCCTGTATAGGGAAGTTGAGAAATCCTATGAATAAGCTCTGTCGTGATGGGAATCAGCTCCTCCAACCACAAGTACCCATCATGCACTAGGAAAAGCAGTTGCCTGATGACGAATATCATGATTGGTGCCCGGTGATAGTGTGGAATCTATAGTAGGTGGAGTAGCTCAGACTCTGCCACATGGCGCAACCATTTTTGCAACTTTAGCACTGTAACTGACCCTTCCTTGCTCTGTTTCATGAGTTGGATAGTTTCCAAATGTGGGAACTTTTTTCTTTCCGCGAGGTCTCGATCTTCAAATTTCATTGTGGGCACATGACCCAGAATCGATCCTTCAAATAGAATTCCATCTGGGAGAAACGGGGTTTGGAGTACGCTCTTAACAACATCCAAATCTTTGGGTAATTTCACTCTCCCTTTCCGCGGAGGGACATACTTGGTCAGTTTTGCTTTAGCGCACACTGGCTAAATGTCTTCCTCCATTTCTTTATCTGCCTCAATTTCTTCTTCGAATGCTTGGAGATCCTCCTCTTCATCATCTGTCTCAAGATTAACAGTTTTTCCCTTGTCTTCCATAGATAGTTTACCGAACCGTGGATTTTGGGGAGACATGCGAACTGGTCCCGTTGTTTATGGATCTGTCTTGGGCTTTGGTGTTCGGGGCGATTTTGGAATTTTTGGTCCCACCTACAATAAAGGGCTCTAGGCGGCTTCTTCGGTGGTACTTTCAACAAATCCCACACCTCTCTTAGTAGTTTTCATCTTCTTTGAGCTATTTGTAGTTGTTCGTGACTTTGGAGGCTCAAAAACTGCTTGGCACTCAACATTGTGGGCTCTTTTTAACATCTCAGCTCTCAAACAAACAAGTGTTGTCTTGTGGCCCACCTCGGTATTTTTATAGCATCCTTCGAATTTGAATTTGACCGTTCCCCCCATTTCTAAGTCAGTAATGCATTCTTGGCGGAAAATTTTCCCAAATCTAGTTCCAAATCCATGTCTTAATTGCCCACCGTCATCTCCTTGTTGCCTTAAATTGTACATCTTGTCATGAAAAGTGACACCAATGGTCACTTCCCAGCCTACCTGCATGGCAGCACAGCCCCTTGTACGTGGACACAACCTGTGTGTCATACTAATCCTATGTGCAACCTCCTTGTCGTGCATCACCCATACAGACTCTTTTATAGTCTTGCACTCTTTTTCAACTGCTTGGAGTGTTGAGGCTGTGCTTCCTACAGATAGTCAGGTGGTTGCACCATTGGTGCGAGGCTTCAATTCATCTTCCTTAGTTACCCTCACACCAGTTAGTGCCTCACATTCATCCTTATGCGGTGCCCTCCCCTATTTATTTTGTCTAGTAAGGTGTGGCCGTAGCCATGGTAGAAAGGTCATAAACTCTTCTATGGCAATAGTATGGATGGCTATTCCTTGTCCAATCGTGCTCAGTTTCTCGGTGCAGCATGCTTGCGCAACTTTTGTTTCTAGTTTGTTGATTTCATCATCCAATATCATGCTTTTCTTTCTTAGTGGTAGCCAATCATCTTCGAGTTCATGAAGTTTCAAGTTCCCTTGTCAAATGGCTTCCTGTAACTACATAATTCCTTTACCTGGGTCCTCACGTACTGTCCCAACTTTGGGAGATGTTTTAGGGGGATTCTTCTATGCTCTTATGTTTCGTCTCTTCTAATCAACGTTTGGATCACTTTCGCGCTTCAGTTTTCGCTTATGGCCCTATAGGCCCATCGAACCACTGGTACGCGCAGATCCCAGTCAGTTCGTCTCACTTGGTAAAATTTGTTCATGATTCTTCATAGCTTTTCGAATGCTCTGACGTGGAATATTTGTGGTGCACGTCGCTTTTCCTGCTACTGTGTCTGGTTTTCATTTTCGATCCTTAGTCTAGGATGTGCTTGCACAACACACGTCTACATCCATCGACACAGGTGGGTGCGCAAACTGCTTCGTCGTAGCTGCCTAGCTCTCATTCAACACTGGGGGCTTCCAAATCATAAGCGCATCCATCTCCTACATTCGCACTAGTTTACAATGTTCTTATGATGTGTACTCCACCATCATGAGGGTGTTGCGCGTAGTGCCCATTCTAGCGCACCGTACTGCTGCTATTCTGGTACTACGATTTCAAATTTGCCTAGGAATTCATCCACCACTATCACCCCATCATAGGTTGGTAGTTCCCTTGCCTCTTTCGTCACGCAACGTAGTGATCTAATCATCATGTTGCAATTTAGCGTTGTCACTTCATGCAACCTGTTTTTCCAACGTTCTACTTCTTCATCTAAATCTGATGTGTAGGAACTATCATGATCCCATGAGATTCTCCCATTTGTAGTCAAGTTAACCTGATCCTAGTCTCGTACGATTATCTGGTAAATACAATCTAGCTCATCGTTGCGCACTAGTTCGATGTAGCACGCTCCTTCGGTTGGGTCTAGTGGAACTACTACACATAGGGATTTTTTCTTGAATATCATCTTCTGCTTCTTCAGGTTAATGAATCCATTCATATCAGTGGCCCAGCCTATTCCTAGCAACATGGGATAAGGATTGCTGTCATCGAAAATCTCTATTACTTCAAAGTTTGTCTATGTGCTCACGCCATCGATATCAATTGTTACCCCTACCAACCTCCCTATGGGAAAAATATTCTGTTGGTTCGCCATTCTTAACTAAATAGGGGACCATTGTAACATGGGTCTGCCCATGCATTCCCATGTTTGCTTCGGTAATACATTCGCATCTGAAACTAGGTCTAGGATTACCTGATCCATTTCATACTTGTTAATCTGCACCGTCAACCTCATTTCCCTCCCGATCTGCAATGCATGCTTTCCCAGTTTCTGAACTACATGTAGTTCCCCTAACCCTATGCATCTGGTGATCAACTCTTGTAGTCCCTTAACTACCTTATTTTCATGCAGTAGTTTCATGCACGTCTCCAAAAAGATAGTTAGCATAGAAGGACCTATCCCTGGCTCTAATTGATCCTTACTACCTGAAGTAAAGGCCTATGCAAAGCTCTTCTTAGCTTCCATGAACATCTGCTTTGCGCATTCTAAGTCAAACTCAAGTTCCTTTGTAGGAGCTTTGCAAACCCATGTATCTTCCTCATGTTGCTTCCCCTTATCTTCCCCTATGCTCAAACGGCTTCTGAGCATCGTGTTCACATTTGGGTCTTCTTCGCGTAGTTCAGACCTCATCATTTGGATATTTTGAGTTGGAGGAGGGTGGATTACCCCTTTCTCACACATATATGTGATCAACGTAGGAAAATCTATCATTTCATGATCAAACTAAGCATAGTTTGAACATGATATTTTCATCGGGTTGGTACAATCGTGGGTGTAGTGCCCTGGTCCTTTGCAATTGTAACAAATTAACTATCTGCAGCCCCTTGTTAGCCCCATTCCTCCTTATCCTCAACCTCATCCCTGAAATCTAGTGTGCACCATCCCTGCAACTGGGTCGAGGCATCGTGTTTCTATCTGCATTCTATAGGCTGGGTTTTGATCCCTCATTAACTCGTAGCTACAACAAGTATGCTCG
Organism: Pinus taeda; assembly: GCA_000404065.3. Taxonomy (NCBI): domain Eukaryota; kingdom Viridiplantae; phylum Streptophyta; class Pinopsida; order Pinales; family Pinaceae; genus Pinus; species Pinus taeda. The sequence continues at coordinate 41,128 of APFE030716122.1, read as the reverse complement.
TTGTGGCCCATCAACCTACAGAAATTACAAAACAGTTGCTCGGGTGTCGGTGTATACTTCTGCAACATATGACAATTATTCATCGTGTGTTTTCCTCATATCTGCCAGATCGCGCACCATAACGTGGGTGTCACACTCGGCCCTGCCTGTGCCTCTGGTCTCAACGTCATTGGCCCGCTCCTACCAAGTAGTTCACGAATACCGGATAGTGGTCTTTTAATGGCCTTGGCCTTTACATTTTACGCACCATACTTCCTTGCGCGCCTATGGCTGTAGTGCCCTATCTTGCTTCAAGCTCTGCATTTCCAGGCATAAATTCTGTAGTTGTGTTTGGATTTGTTGAACTACTAGCACAGATCTTGTATCGGTGTCTCATGCAACCTCATCACCATTTCCAACGCTTCAGCTTGGGTAGACAGTTTCTGTTGTGACAATGCCATCCTCAAGTGTGGTGTTAGAGATGCCAAAAACCATGTACGATGTTGTGCATCCGTGAGCATCATATTAGCCTCGCGTATCATACTCTTTAGCCATTGATCCAGATCCTAGGGGGTCTCACCTAGAAGCACCACGATCTCTTTAAACCCAATGATTGATTGTGTCTCTAATTTCGGTCGGCTAAATTCTTTGTTCAACGCATTCTGGATCTTTGCTATCCCTGCATTTCGGTGGTCATTAAAGTGCTTGATATACCATGTCAATGCACGATACTACAATGCGCTCACCAATGTAGCCTTCTTAATGTTGTCATCTGTGACCCCTTGCACTTCCCACACTGCTCTTACCATGAACCAGAACTGGTCCGTATCCTCATTCCCTACTCCTTTTAATACGGGTAGCTTGATCGTGCTCACCATACTAAACTGTGGGATTGGAGTGGGTGGAGATGGAGGTGAAGGAGGTGAAGCGGGTGGTGGTGTGGGTGGAGGTGGTAACTATAGAACACAGTGCCTTATCAAACTGACCGCACTTCTCAAAGAGACCTGAGTGAGCTCTTCCTTACTCTCTCATAAAGGTGAAATTAAGGGACTATTTCCTACTTCCTTGCTACCTTTGTAGATCTTTCCACTCCATGTCATTCCAAACATTAATGTATTTGCATAACCCACTTTTCACATAACAACATCTTAGTTCAAGTATTCAAAGATTTAATGTACTTACCTCGTGGTCCAAAGATTTAATGTTGTTTTTCTTTGTTGTAGCTCACGGTCATGTCTATCACAAACTCAGCGATAAATCCCTCTATTATCTGGTCGAGCCAATGGTCCACAGCACGCGTGATCTTATCATCTGATGCCTCTAGTCTGCGCACTAATTTTGGATTCCACACTATCGGTTGGTCGCACTTATACCTTCCCTGGCTGTCGGCTAACCTCACGATCCACTCATACAATTCAGAAGGAAAGGACGTGAAGAAGATCTCATGGATTTCCATATACATGTAGCGATCCAACCACCTTTTCTTAGATACTTGTAGAGTTCTATTTTCCTGTGTCATGAACTCGTGAATATTATTGTCCAACCACTCTTCAATTTCCTTCTTTGTTTGGTTCCAGTGGCACGACATCAGACATCCCTTAGGTAGATCCCGGTCTGGGCAATGGAACCATTTGTTCACTTGTTGGGGCCTGACCTAGGTTCAGAAGTGATTTAGCCAAACAAATCTCGAAAATACTAGCCCTTTCGGCAATAGTCTGTGATGCGCGGACTGAGGTCTCACCTGAGGTAGTATGGGAGGGTGCCAGAACTAGGTTTCCACACCCTAGGGATGTCTTGATGAAATCTAGGAAGTTCACAAACCGAACCTGCACGGTTACATTGCTCAGCGCAGTTGTCTATCCTTCGCAACTTGTGCAATTGCTTCCATGTAGCTCTGTAAAGAGCGAGAATAGGTGTTTCCTAGATCCTTTATCCTTACTGTGCTATTATTATAGATCTTAACTTAATTGTGTGGGCCCAATATTCTCATTAATCATTCAACATTCATAACAAGTGCGCACAATCATAAAACTGTAAAGAGATGCATAAATATAACAGAAGCATAGACACAGTATTTTAGAATCAACTTATCTTTTATTAATTCTCTATCCTAGTACAATCCCAACTCCACCCTACACACTCAACTGCAGGGGTCCGCGCACACAGCTGCAGACTCTACTAGGCCTCTGCGTACTCAGTTGTAGAGCCTCTTCCTACTACTACAACCCAAGACTCAGACTTACAGACTCAGAGATAATTCCTCATCCAAAAGAACATGTCTCTTACATCTTAGAGTCACACCCTATTTATACAATCCCATGGTCTGTGAACCATGGGTAGGCTGACCTTACAATATATTAATTTGTATTTTCAAGGGTGGACAACCCTTTGACTTGACCATTTACTTCGTGCTTCACACCCACATTTCGCGGGGTCTTTACATTACACTTGACCAAAATTCGGGCTTCAAGCCCCAAAAACATGTTATGGGGGGTCCATTGCCCAACATTCTGCTAAAACATGACACACATATCGTTTATTAGAGCTTTATAATACAACTCATTATGATATTTACAATAACCACTATACTAATACACATCTTCTCCACCCAAAAAATAACCATACTGCCTGTGGAGCTTTATAAACTAGCTCGATACAATATTTAAAATAATATACACATATGCACCCTCAAAGTACTACTAGAAGCTCACACCTCCACCCTCAAAGTAATACCAAGATTCACCTCCTTCCCAGGAAGTCTAGAATCCACTGCCAAAGTCAAAATGCATCCAATGTCAAACACTACAATCTTGCTCCACTTTTCCTCTCATTGAACAGTTACCAGCTCATTGTTCTAGGGCACACTCCCAATGCACATCTAATTCCATATGGAAATGCTAATCACCCAAAAATATATATCTGTGACCTTCCCTTCTTTGTTACATATTCCCTTGGGAAATATGATCACCCCCTTTTGTGCAGTCACTCACCTTCCAGGTTCCCCAGCATCCCCTATCCCGGGTGATCCATCCCTTGGCAAGGCTTCCTCACATATGAAGTTCAAACAACCAAGGCATATACTTGCCTCAAAACCATCATACCGGTTATAGCATGCTCATGGAAATCAGTGGACACTATTGCGTACCAGTGTCTCGCAATCGTCTTTCTCCTAAAGCTCTCTACCATCATAATGTTGCATGTTCCAATTTCTTCCATTACTGCTATTAATTCTTGTAGTTGATTTCTGCCACTCAATCAGGCATGTTCATGCATTCTTGTTCCAAGCACATAATTTCCATTAGATTCAAAATAAATTGAAATAACTTCAAATCACACCTCATTGGTAGTTCATTAATAAGGTACACTTGCAATCCTATTTACTTCACATCACAACAAGTCAAACTAGCATCTTTGACCAAATCAACATGTATAAAAATATCATATTAGGTTAGCTCAAAACTCAACTGTCATAGATCAAAATCATAAATTGCATGTAACCATCATAAACCATAATCATAGATCACATATAATCATCGTAGGCTGGAATCATAAATCACATGCACGATAAAACTAAAATAAAATAGCAATACTTGTCCTTTAATCTATCCTTAGCTTCTACCTTTATCTTTATTTTGTACGCACTCCAGGTCGGTTTCCACAACCAAAAAAACACCCAGTTCCTTCTCCTCAACCATTTGCACATACACATAGTGCGCATCACACACATACAACTACACACATCATACAACACCATGCAATACATGCATCTACACCAGTACCACATGTAACACATGTACACAGTACCACCTTTACACTGCAACCACCTTCACAACATCCCATGTACACGGTATCACCTCCACAACGTCTACACAATGACACATGTACACTGCACCACTATACAACTTCTACACAATATCACATGTACATAGTATCACACACACGACATGTACGCAACACCATATGTACACAACACCACTTGTACAATCATGCACACAACAACATATATACATAGCACCACATGTACAACATGCACGTAACACCACGTGTACATAGCACTACATAACCAACACGTACATAACATCATCTATACATAGCATTGCATATACAATATCTGCACAACACTACATGCACAGAACATCACATATACAATATGTGCACAACAATAGTACCACACATGCAAAACCACACTATCTTTACCAAGCAAACTTTCTTCTAGTTTCTTATCCATGCTTGTCCCTAATGTCACAGACCACATTGCTTTCATTTTGTTGTTGTATCCCTCGGTATAACTTGTCCATAACATAGACATAATATAATCACATAATATCAACTCATAACCATATGATATTGACCTTGTATATTTTTCATGACTAATCTTCTCCATTGATTCCTCGTAAGACTAGGAACCTCTTCATGCCATTCGCCTACGTAAGAAATCATTCCTCCACAAGGAATATTTATGATGACCTTGTGAGATAGTGACATAGGTACATACATACATACATATATAATCATTAATAGAAAACAACCATCATTCTATTAGACAATGACATACATATATACATATATAAACATAAGCATAATCATGATCATAACATAATTACCATATAACATAAGGTCTAGGTTAAGAGAACTTCCTTATTTATGCACAACATGCATAACATTGGGAACCATCGTTCCCAACATAGCCAAGGCATCTAACACCTCAAATCCATTTACTTTACCTTTTCTAGTTACCTTTCACATGTTTGTATTGCCACCATCCGTTTACCACTATGGAATAACCAATCCAACTGACTATCATAGTCTCACTTTCTATTGTGCTTACTCATGCACAGAGCTTCATCCGAGTCTTACATTACTTGTTGAGTACCACACAACTCTCTAAAAAATCCATTAACTTTCCTCTTTTCCAGACAATTCCCAAGACTAAAAACATAAAAGGAAATACCAAGAAACAAACAAGAAGAAAACCATGAAAACCAGTAACTATACGATACCATAAAAAAAGTGGCATAGTTGTGCACCAGACACATTCAAAATCACAAATTGATCACAACAATCACAAAAGACCAAATCATAGGATCAACGACAGAAACCTTGATGCAATCCCCATGGTTCCTAAGGGAATCTCAACCTGAGCCTTCTTCAAGATTTCATGGCAACTTCTTTTTCCATGCAATCCACCGCATCATATTGTCATAAACACATAAATATTAGTGCATAAATGAACATAGAAATACACTAATTACCTTAGCTTATTCTGCCACACACATTACCTTGTAACAGAACACATCCATGTTATCTCTCAAGGGACTCCAATTCCCTTGATAGATCCCCCTGGGACTAGAGACTAGCTAATATACCTTTCAAGTACATGTTCATGAATCTAGCACATATCCACATAATTTCAAGCAAAATCAAGGTTAAGAAGAATTCTTGTATGTAAAGCACTCATTCATTTGGAATTAGGGTTTCCAAGCATAGTCCAAGGAATTTCTTCTCCAATTCCTTCCTTTTACCTTTTTACTTTGTTGGAATCAAGGCTTACTATGTACTGCCACATCACCTAACTGTTAGTTATATAATCACATCAACTATTACCTTGTCATGCTAATACCAAACATGTTTCCTGCATTGTTTACACATGTCAACCACATGTTCCAAATATCAAGGCAATCATGCCTATTAATTTGAAATCAACTTTTACAAACAATCATGTCATAACCCATAGTCAACTCATAGTCATTAGACACAATTCTACAAATGTCAACTACATTCAAGTACATATCAATTGTCTCAACACATACATGTTAGTACAATCATCTTAAAACAATATCATTGGAACACATACTCATATTAGGAAATTCATCAAACATCCAACCAACTTGCAAACATACCATGTTAAATAAATCGACTAGAAACCAAACACTCAAACACCAAATAGATGTCATAATCAAATAGTAAAGCACAAAGTAAATGACATAAACAAGTTCATACCTTAATGTATCTCAGGGGAGGAAATCTTGTATGCACAATCAATCCAGATTAGCATAATATAACTTCACAACATATCAGCTCAAACACAAGTAAGATCATGTTATCCATAACAATCACTAACTAACATGGTCACATCTTAACTCATAAACAATTATCATTTATACATATAAATCACATATGTACGATCGGTATATATTAGTACAACACAATGCAACATAATAAGTCAACTCATACTTTAATGTCGTAACCCTAACCATCTACATATGCCAATCCATCTACATATAATATCAAGGTATAAATTCTATTACCCTAATCATCAAGCTAACTATCATATAACAACCATAAGCTATATATCATGCTCATCAGGAACATATAACCTAATTATCACGTTATCTAACATAAAATAACAATAAAAATGCATACAATGACAGGTTACTATCATTATTGACTATCTGATTCATGTGCATATGACTATGATAATCAACTATAATCTATCATGTATGTATAACCATAACATCAAAATACATGCACATAAAACAAATGTATATAAAGATAATGCATAGAAGAATGCTTAACTTACATACCTGCATGCCAAACATACAATACTTGTATGATGATCTTCTCTTACCCCAAAGTCTAATGTTTCAACCTCATTATGATGATCTGCATCTCTTGCTCTATCTCAGCCAACACATTAGCATCATAACAACTAATAGCACCATGATGAGCTAAATTACATACCATGACTTCACAAGGCATGTTTGACCTATTATACATGCATAAATATAACCAAGACCATACATGCATAACGACTGCATATAGACATATAACATATGAGTACAAAAAACTATACACATCATTCTGGCTAAAGTCCAGTCATCAATGCATGACCACATCAACTACACAAACCATGACCTCATGCATGACAACAACCATTACTCCATTGTACACAATGTCACATGCAACTATCAATATGCATAAGCAATGCCTAATCAACTACACATGTGCATGAATGCATGTAGTTGAGCAAGAGCAATGAATTATTGTAACCAACCTACAAGACTGGTACATGTAATCAAACATACAAGAATGAAACCTTCCATACAAGGATGTAATCAAGTGACATATAAAAACATTTAAGCATCATATAACAATATCTAACCAGTCATATACTAATGACGATGCATTCCACCAAAATCAACATCAAGTTTCTCATGACAAACTCAGTTTTCACATGACGACATCACTGCAACCTTGATCGACATCATGCGAATGCAACAAGCACATGGAATGAAATTGTAAGGGACACACATGCAACTGACATGCATGCATGACTAACACACACTACCCATCTAGTCCGAGGGGTGAACCATGCCCTGATACCACTTGTAACACCCTCCTCCCACATCTACCCAAGTAACCATGCCAACCAGGGTAAACATGCGATGAGATGTTACTATAATTGGATTTGACTTCTTATGTTACCTTAAGGAAGTGGAATTGACGAAAACATAACACACAGACATTCAAAAATAAGTTTAGGACCGTCACAAATCAATCCAACACTTCAGACAGCTTGCCCTTGGGTCCTACTAAATTTTTGACCAGCTTAAGGCTCAGTTTCTCTCATGTTATAGGCATGAAAACCTCTAGAAACCCAGAGTCACTCTCATAGACTTGCTTACCAGTGTCCAGAGACTCATTTTTCCAGTTTTGTGCCAGCATCCCTGGGATTTGAGCCACTTTTTCAAACCCAGAGCCTAGGTCACTGCCTAGAATATCTTGACACCTTTAGAATAGTAAAATAGCATGGAAATGATAGTACTAAATAGAATACGTGTTTAATACCTTGACTGGACCCCTACTAGCCATGACAGGCATTCCATCAAACATATCATGAATATGTAAAATACAGGTGTAAATAACATATCTGAGAATAGGGATCTCGTACTTATTTTAGGTTCACCATGAAGCATTGATGCCTTATCACATTAAATGTCATTCCATCCATTAACCCATAAATACATTTGTCATTCAATTACAAGTAAAAACATGATGAGATCCATACATAGATGCTTTCATAAAACACAGATATAACCAACATAATAACAACATAAATACTCATGAAAGTACAACCATATCGACCACATATAATCCATCAAAATACTCATAGAAATACAAGGAGAGATAACCTTTCATTAATGATGCAAAAACCAAACCCGGGATGGGACTTCCACGTTCCACTCGACCATAGAATGGCTGAGTGAAATCTCTCTTCATCCATTCACCCCTATGCCATATTCGAAGCATGAATATGGGACTCAAATCAAAAGAACCAGAAATGGAATACTGAGGCTAAACCACCTCACCCTCATCAATAGAAACCAGGCTTTATTGTAATCCATCCTGGATCACTAGGCCAACGCAATGAGCACATCATAATAGGCTTGACCGTGATATCCACCCAATCAATAGGCCAAACAAGCATGGATTCCACCATATTTCTCCACCTTCACCATGAGGAATTTTCTTGTCTCCTAGTCTCTCAAGCTTTATTGCAATCCAAACCTAGATCACTAGGCCATAAACGGATACCTGCTCTCTAGGCTTTATTGCATATCCCAAACTTGAGATTACTAGGTCCAATGGAGAGAAAACCACATCTTGGCTTTACCATATATCCAACCATTCACTCGCAAGGATTCTTAGGCCCACCAAGGCCACACAATCCTAGCTTTACCGCAACCATAGTCTGGCTCAGGGGTCACTAGGACAATTCCTTTACCATGATCCATAGTCTGGGTTAGGGACCAATAGTCCATGTGTTCTATCATTTTGAAGATCCACCCACTCATCTTTAATTCCATACAATAATCCAGCTCAACCAAAACATGAGAAACCCATCACACCATGGCTATCCAGGAATGGCAAGGCTAGGCTGAAAACAAGGTTACACCTAGCAAACCCCACGCCATAACAACAAAAAAACCACATGCAATACCTTGCATGCCAAATTGAGCTAGGAAAATACACATGAAAATTGATACTTGCAAAGAATCATGTTGTAGTTGCTTGATACTTCTCTTCCTTGCTTGCTCCTTCCTTCCTCTTCCCTTCTTTGCCTTTCTTGATCCCAAGCATAACCAAAGAAAAATCTTAACACTAACCAAGCCCGAGCCAAGATCTTACACTGGCTAAGAGATTAACGCTGAATAAGAGCTTAACACTGACTAAGAGCTTTCCAACTGATCCTCATAAGACTCTTTTATCAATGAGACCTCTATTTTCTTCAATTTCCATTATTTTCCTTCATTTTCCTCCTCACATGCAACCTGTGACCTTTCACCTTCCTTTTCTCCTAATTTCCATTATTTTCATAAATAAATGTGCCACAAATTCCATTTTTCCTTTGCAAAGCCTTAGCCATTTTCTTTTCCAATTTCCTTAGCCATAATAAACCAAATCAACACCCATTAGGATGTTCCCCCCATCATTCAACTTGCAATATATGTCCCATCACCATGGCCTTATATATTTTTACATGATTTTTTTTTTTTTTAATTAGGGTTGTTACATTAACAGGCCAAGACACCTAGTAATTAGTTGAAATGTATAATAAACCCCTAAGTATAGTGGAATCATTACTCCTATGGTAGTAAACCAAATGATAAACATCCCTATTCTCCTAGAGAAAATATGTAACTCACTGAGTCTTGGATGAACCCTTGTGGTTGATGTTCTACTAAACAAAGAGACACTATGGTGTTACTGCTAGGGGCTATTGAGAAACCACCTAATAAATGGACTCTGATTCCTACCATTTAATGACTAGTTTTTGGTGAGAGTACTCTTGAGTAATTACCTCCTCAAACTCCGAATCTGGCTAGGGGATGCTTAGCTACAAGAAATACTGCAGTGTAGTTGGCCAACGGTTGTGTGGAGAATTGAAGTCCCTCACTTAGTTTCTGGTGATTAAGCTATACAAATAATTGTATCTACTTGTACTTCTATTGCATTATGAATGTTGAATGATATTGTTATGATTTATAACAATGAATGTATGGGAATTTCTTACGGAGGAATGTTCTTATTATTGGTTTCCTGTGATGAGATGCATGTGTCATTATTCCCATGGTTTGAGAGGGATTTATAGATCCCTGTGACTATCAATAATCCCCTAAATTCATGGATACTTATCTAATATGTAACACCATCATCCACCCCATACCATACTAGAGTTATAAGAAGGAATTATTATTATAACTCAACCTCCAAAGTCCTGTTGTGGAAATGGAGTCCTAAATTTTTTTTCGCTTTTCATTAAGAGATTTCTTGTCATATACTTTTTTTTCTCAATTGACTCCCATATTAAAAGATGGCTCTACCAAAAATCCTTTGGCACATTCCAGGTGGCAACCCTTTGGGGTTCCATGTCACCCTAAGTCCATGTCAGCTACCACCGTGGCCTAGCCCTACCACATATCCAACCCCTCCTTAATTTAAAGGAAATGATTATTTATGTAATTTTCCCCTTCTACCGATTAAAGATCCATAATTGATGGACTAATCGATGACATTGAGTAAGACAAGATACCCCCCTCCCTTGTTGACATCATGGAGGCAGTGTCTCTTAGTTTCATTTAGATTCATGGTTCTACACTCGAGATCGAATGGTGGTCATTTGTCCCATAAAATCGATGGCATGAGTGGGGGTGTTACCCCCATGAAGTAAGGAGAAGGTTGGGGTCTCTCAGTCTGTGTACCACCCGTCCCGTAATCATTCAGCCTCTTGATTCTCCCAGGAGAGACAAACATGTAGTGGGCCTTCCCCCAAGCCATGTACTCATGACACAAGATATGCCTTGTGGCTGCCATGTCACCCTACCATCTCATTAGGGTATACCATGTGGCACCTATGTGGCATCCCATGTGGTGCCCATGTGGTCCCTCCACCATTTTTGGGCTGACTTTCTTGACTCCCAACTAGCAGGTCCCTCTTAAACTTAGGCTTTATCATAAATTTCTCACACTTAGAACTTTTTAACCCTTTTTAACAGACAATTATTCTCAGGCCATGCAAACTAGAATTCCTTTAGGTTATGTCTACATCTTCAGGAGAAATTTTACTTCCTATCAGAATAAATCTTGACATACAGGATCTTTCAAATCCCTCCAAGCATAACTCGGTCATGAAGGCCATTAACTAGTGTGCCCACACTATTATCTATGGTGCTAAATTGCACCATAAGAATCAATCAACATATCTTCTTGGACAATGATAGAACTCAATCCATTAAAGCATGCAGATCACATACATGATTCGTGTAAATGAGATAACCGCATGGAAGCTCATCCTATCCCCGAATACATGAATAAAAACAAAATCTTATTGGAAAACAACTCAAAAATTGCAGACCATAGGACTAATATTTAACAACAATACATGCCAAAAAACCATGTTCATTGATAACATCCCAATGTACACGTAACATAGAAAACAATTCATTCGAAAGGACCATGCTCATTAAATTCAATGAAATAACATCAAAAAGCATTGGGAGAATAAGTTTTAAGCTGTTATCTTGTATCAAAATTAGATATGGAAATAGGATTTGGGAGTATAACTCTATTCCCAACCTTAGTATTATTACATCGTGGCTTTCCTTGCAATCGTCCACCCCCAAGCCAGATTCAAATCTTGAGGAGGGGTGCTTTAGGGAAATAAATAGAACTCCTCACCACACCAAGGAATCTAAAGATATCACAATCTCCACCCTCATAAATTTAGGGACTCCATATATGCCACTATCTCCACCCTTATAACCTAGGTAATAATTCTTTAGTGAATCCACCCAAACTAGGAATCCAGATTTCACTGAGTGAAATGGTTGGCCAAGAAACCAAGCATGGGAAGACAACGTGGATAGTATTTTACCATGAATCCGAAGAGACAAGGTCTCCACCCAAAATAGGAATCCAAAGACCTTCAAACCTTCACCAAAGATGAATCCACTAAACCCTATTCCTCCAATTAAAACCAAGAATCCTCCTCTAGAAATCTCGTGAGAGAATCTAGTGCTTACTATTGTCGAACTAATTCCTCAACACAACTATTTCTACTTTATTTTATGTTTTAGTTATTGTAGCTTGCAAAATATCCTTGTTATTGGTTGTGTCCTCCCTTTTTAGGTTATAAATCTTTTTTTTTCCTAAGTGATTCCTCCCTTGCCATAACCTATGTAATCCTCTCCTTGTGAACTCAGCCCAAGATAATATGGGCTAATCTCACTTCCTTGAGAATTCCATGCACTTCATCTAGGAATCATCAATTTTTTCAGCTAACTCATTAAAATCTAGAACCAATTAGCTCCATACTTTTCATTAAACAGGTTACTTCCTCCAATTCCCCAAGTGACCTCAACCAAGGTCTAAAATGTGTACCTTTTCCTTAGCTAGTTCACTGTAATTACATTAAACAATAATAATTACAAAATATTTACAATTTTTTAGAAGAGGGGATTTGACAAAACAGGTTTCCATAGACATCACCCCCTTGGAGGAACACCGTCCTTGGTGTTATATATCTAAACACATTTGAAAAAATTATTTAAACGAAGCAACAAATTACTATAATATTTATATACACAACTTTGTACAATCATTCACAAAATTATTTACATTTATTTAACCAAGAAAAAAAATGGAAATGTTGCTCACATATGATCATCCATCTCCCATGTGGCTTCCTCAGGCCCAAAGTGTCTCCGTTACACTTTGACTTGCTCTATTACTCAATTTATGAGTGTGAGCTTCCTTTAATCTAGGATTCATAGAGGTTTCAACTGGAAATCTCCCTTTGGTTCTACCTATAACACCGGCCAATCAATCACATGATTAGCATCTTGTACATAATTTTTAAGCAATGAAAAATGAAAAATATCATGAAGCTTTGTTTTTGGTGGCAAGTCCAACCTATATGCTACTATCCCTATCCTTTAAAGAACTTTAAATGGCCCACAAAACCATGGTTCCAAATTAACACATGTTCCAATTCTTAAGGAAACCTTCTTAGGCTTAACTCATGGGTAGACATGTTCTCCTACATTTAATTATTTATGAACTCTTTGCTGGTATGCATATATCTTCTGCATATCTTGAACCACCTTCAAATTCTTCCTGATGGTTACCATTTCTTGTTCCATCTCTTTCAACATATCAATCTCAATATGCACCCTATTCACCAGATTAATCGAGTTGATAGGAGTATTACACTTCCTCCCATATAGAGTCTCAAATGGACTCATTTGTATCGATTCCTAGTGCCCATTATTGTAGGCAAATTCAACTAGTGGAAGAAACTCCTCCCACATCCTTGGTTGTTGCATGGTGTACATTCAAAGCATGTCATCCAATATTCAATTTGTCCTCTATTTCTATCCATTTTTTTGTGGATGGTAAGCTATGCTAAAAATCATCTCTATCCTTAAGCCAAAAAATAGTTCTTTCCAAAATTTTGAAGTAAATTTAGCATCTCTATCTGAGATAATTTTATTGGCTACTCCAAGCAACCTCACAACTTCTCTTATGAAAACTTGAGCCACATCACTTGTTGTGTAAGTTGATTTAACAACCACAAAGTGAGAAACCTTGATCAATCTGTCTATCATGACCATGATGGCGTCATGTTTCTTGGTTTTCTGTGGAAACCTTGTGATAAAAACCATGGATATTACTTCCCGTTTCCACTTCAAAATGGGAATAATTTGTAATAATCTAGTTGGGTTCTTTCATTCGAGCTTCACTTGTTGACATTCAATGCATTTAGAAATAAAATTAGGGACTTTCCTTTTTAACTTAGGTTAGTAATAAAACTTTTTAATGATTGTTAGTGTCTTTTTATAACCAAAGTGGCCTGAATATGGATTTGTATGAAAATATTTCAATATGAGCTTCTTGAAGTTGCTCTTATTTGGTATATAGATTCTATTTTTGAATCTGATCAGTCCATCCTCTGTGAGGTAAAAATTATTTTATTTATCACCTTCAAACTCTTGTTGTGTATTTTTGTTTAATTGCTGATATTTTTTTTCATATTGTCATCCTATAAACTTAATTCTTCCTTGGATATTAGTCTCATAGGAACTAATGGCTATGATATGAGCTAATTGAACTCGCTTGATGAGTGCTTTGGAAACCCAATTTTCCTTCCCTTTGATGTATTGAATTTCAAAATAAAACTCATTGATTAAATCCAACCATTTAGCATGTCTGGAATTTAATTTTGGTTGATCAAATAAATATTTCAAACATCCATGATCCATAATCAATGTGATTTTTCTCCCAAGGAGATAGTGTCTCCACATCTTTAAAGCATGAACAATAGCAAGAAGTTCCAAATCATGAGTAACGTAGTTTTTCTCATGCTCATCTAGTTTCCAAGGTTGAAAACAAATAACCTTCCCTTCTTGTATGAGGACTCCACCAAGCTCTTCCTTGCACATGTACATGCACACCAAAAATTATTTTTCTGGGATATCAATTCGAAGAACTAGTGCATGTGTAAGAAAATACTTTAGCTACTCAAAGCTAGCTTAGTTTTCCATGGAAATCTATTTCCCTTTCTTTGCAATGTTATGATTACGTGACCACTTTTGGAGAATTTTTTTAATAAACCTCCTATAATAACCTACCAGACCCATCAATGATATAACCTTATTGACATTATGGATTTAATCTTATCTAAGTCAACTGCTACACCCTCATTTGAGACCACATGTCCCAAATATTGAATTTGAGACTAGAATAATTCACAATTGTTAGGTTTTTCATAGAGGTTATGATCCCTCAACATTTGCAGTATGGATGCCAAGTGTTGCTCACACTCCAATACATTTTTTTTCCAAGAATGGACTCAATACATTGTTCATTAGGCAAATCAAGGTTGTTGGAGCATTAGTGAGTCCAAAAGCAACAACTACAAAGTCATAATGTCCATACCTTGTCTAGAAAGTATTTTTATGGATGTATTTGTCCTTGATGCACACTTGGTGATATCGAAACTTAAAATTAATTTTTGATAACATTGTTAATCCTCATAATTGATCACATGGAAAGGGATATATGCTCCTTGTGGTAACTTTATTGAGTTTCCTATAGTCTATACATAATCTAAGTTTGTCATCCTCCTTCTTAAAAAATGACTAGTGCAGCCCATGGTGACATACTTGGCCTCATGTGTCCATTTTCTAGCATTTCCTTGAGCTAGAGCTTTACATCCATAAGCTTTGGAGTATTCATTCTATATGGAGATTTATATGTTTGAGTTTTTCCTAGTAGTAACTCTATGGAGAAGTCCCTTTCCCTATGTGGAACTAATCTTAGGATCTCCTCTAGAAATATGTCTTCATATTTTTTTTTAAATTGGGTGCTCCAATAAATTATTGCCATCATTATTCTCAAAATTGTTGATCAATTGAACAACCAATAACTCACATACCTTTTGACAAATCCTATTTACCTGCATCATTAACACCAAGAGAACTAATGTGGGTTTTTTTTTCCTAAGGAAAAATCACAATTTTATTCATTATGAATAAAATTACATATTGTAGATGCTAAAACGCATATGCGTAGAACAACAAATCCTGGTGTCCAAGATCAATAAAAACTCACTAGAGATTTTACACTAGTCTACTCTTTTCTACCTTTATTTTTTTCCACTTTTTGCCAACCACGAGAGTTGGGTGTGGATGATATAATAGTCATTTTATTCTCTTTTACATTTACTGGGATTTCTTTATCAGAATCCAAAATTTCTAATGCATGAGTTCGTTTGGTACCAATTACTTCCTTTTCAGATGTAACCATCTCAATCTTCTACTGTGGATCCAAAGGCATTGGAACTAATGTAGAATTATGCTCGATCTCATTCTTCTGTGTAGTGTCCTGGGATTTCTGATCATTTATGTTTGTGGTGTTTTTTGTGGTTTCTGCACCTTCTATTTTTTCCTCCTAAGTTTCTAAAAACTACCAAACTTTTGGCTTTTGAGTTTGTCTCTTTTTTCTTTTGGGATATTTTTTAACTTGTGGACACACACTTTGAAGATGACTGGTTTGAAGACATGTACGATAGTGAAAATTTGTATTCTCATAGTCAAGGGGATGTGACCACTACAGATTGTTGTGTAACAACAAAATGCGATCAGGTAAACATTTACTAAGGTCTACATCTACATAGATTCTAGCAAAGGTGAAAATGCTTTTTGAGACTCGATCTGCCTCCACCTTTATGAATTTCCCGAAAGAATTCCCAATTCCTTCTAATACTCTATGATGCCAAAAATGCAATCTTAGATTATGTAACTTGACCCACATGGGAATTTTGGATACCACCTTGGTGTTTGCATCAAAACCCAAAAAACAAGATATCATGAATAGACCTGCATTGCCACAAAACCATGATCCCTCATTTAATACATAATCATTATCTTTTGTTGTATCAAACTTTATAATAAAATACTCGTAGAACATAGATGGATATCACAACTTTCTATACAAGTAGAGAAAATCCATTGATGTAGCACCTTTGTTTTGGGCCAAAATCCATTAAATATACATATAACTTCTCTTGCATGGAAATCAACATAAATATCATTTACCTCGGGCAAGTTCACTGTCAAAGCTGACACCTGTGTCATATGCTCCATGATATAGGGACTAAGAAGAGTGGGAGGTTGCACTGGATGTTTTTGTGGCCCTGCCTTCCCTTTGAATGCATCTTTGAATGAAGCTGGTCCTTTTCAGCTATATCCAACAAACCCTCCAAGAAGTCTCATGTTAAGGATGATGGTCAAGTCGGGACCAATGCCATAGTCTTGTAACTTGTAGTCCTCTTGCAATGATTTCCCCGCATAAATATCTGATTTTCAAGTCTTCCTAGGATACCCATATATACTTGAATATTTTTCCTAAGATCTTGTACTCGCTCCTAGATACAAACCGTCATACAAACAATTTTCCCTCTTAGTGTTCTGATAAAAATTTGGATCGGGGCTCCTTCAAGCAAATATAGTGATTGATCTTCAAGGTTCATCCTTTTATTAATCTCCTCTAGTTTGCACTCTCCATTTGTGTTCAATTCATGGTGAAACTCAAGGGAAAAACCATACCCATCTCTTGCCTCCCATAGTTGTATGGATACTACAACCCCATAACAGCAGTAGAAAAAACCCTCACCTAGAATCTCATCATCATTGAAGAGCAGGAAGTCACGAAACTGTTGCAAAGATTGTAAACAACAACATTATTTTGTATATCCAACATGCAGATATAGTAAGTATGATGGGTATAACCCATACGAGGGCTTCGATCTTGTGTTTTGAAAAGGGTAACCAAGTCTAGAGATAATCTCTTCACTGGAGGTCCCTCTCTTCAAAACATCGAGAGATCCAGGGAATGATGAGGTCAACATTTTTGCATGAGAAATGTTGCTTGTTGGATGCCGTCCACCATTGCCTATTTGGACCTATACTCGGGAGGACAATAAACACTGCACAAGGTGAAAACAATTTGGATATTTGTGGCAACGTAGCCCACAACTTGGAAAACCTGGATACTTTTCATTAGATCCATCACAACATCCTTTACTCACCTGGGAGATTGAGCAACTACTTCGGATTTTGGGACTTCATTTTATTCCTCTATAGTAATGGAAGTGGAGGAGATCGAGGCCAAGTCCATCACAAAATCTTTGGGGCTCATGTGACCTAGATACAACATAGAGAGAATCGATATCATGGGAGCCATGAAGCAGCAAGTTCCGTCAAATCTTTCAGTCATACAACTTTCATCCATTCTAAGATCGAATTGATGTGGGTTTTATTTTTCCTTGCAACATTATTCTTTTAACCTTGTCATTGAGGTATTCAATTGATTTCTCAAGGAAATCGATTTTGGTTCTATATTGAGCCAACCGTTGTCAAGAAATGCATCATATGCCTCTAGTGGTAACAAATTTAATTCAATTGTTGTGTTCATTCCTTTTAGCACCAAGAGGCACAATTTAATGATATATTCCACTCTTGTTTGGTTACTGTTGGGAATGGGATCCCCCAAGGACAATTTTGGGGCTAAAAGCCCATGTTTTGGTTCAAATTTTGTATTCAGGTTGTAAAGTCTCTGCATTTTGTGGTCGCAAAGCATGAAGGTGTCATGAGTCATAAAGGGTTGTCCACCCTTATTTTGTAAAGTATAAAGTTGGCTGTAAAGATCTACCCATGGTCCGTGGACCATGGGATTGTATAAAAAGAGCTAAGTAAGTAAGCTCTAAGTAGTCATAGATAAGTTTGGTAGAAGTAAGAAGTCTTGAACGATAAGGAGAGAAGTCTAAGTTTTGGGTCTTAGTGTATGTAGAGGCTCTGCAGGTGAGTGCGCAAAGGCCTAGGGTGGAAGTTTGCAGCCGAATGCATGAGCCCCTGCAGCTGTGTGCGCAGGGTGGATAGAGTTTGTAATCATCTGAAGATATCAATAAAGAGAAGCATTCTACAAATTCTATGTGTTTGTTTCTTATTAATGCATCTTGTCATATTGTGTGTGAATTTCACTTACAATGCTTATGTGATGTGCGAATGTATGTAATTATGTTGGTTAATTGAATGCAAGAAAGAATATCTATTTACATGGTGCTAACTATGATCCTTTACTAAGATAAGTAAGACTCTTGGAATAACTTGGGAATCTTTGCAATACACTATCTTAGCAGCGTGAAAGTACTTGAACTGTAGGTTATGGATGTGTGAAGGTCAATCACACCCCTTCGTGGAGGTACCGAAGGGCAGAATAAAGGGCTAGATAGACAGAGTCCTAGAACTTAACAACCTGCACGAAAGAAGGAACAAAAGGAATAAAGTGACATCACGACCATCTCAGGGTGCGGAGACTTGGTTCCAGCATTCCCCCATACTGCTTTGGGTGAGACTTTGGTCCGTGCCCCATGGGCTGATGCCGAAAGGGCTAGTAGTGTAGGGATTTTCTTAGCTAACTAACATTGAACCTAGGTCAGGCCCCCACAAAGCCAATAGTTATCTATGGCTAGCTTCCATTTCAACAATCACTGCCTAGTGATATGCTTGTCGACTGTCTACTACTATGTAAATTCTTGGCATGTTCTACGCTACTTACCTGACTATATCAATCTCTTGCACACTTTACAACATCGGACCATCCTTGTTGTGTTGGGGACAATCCATTTTCATGTAATTTTCCCCACAAATCTATCATTTCAATGGTTCTCCTCTGTAGCATTTGGAATCTTCTCCTACAATCTAGGTAGATCAAGCTTTATTAGTAGATTTTAACTTCTTCTATGTCTCACATATATTTTTGGTAGTGAATTTTTTTTTCTCTCCATACCATTGTCTCATGATTCCATGCATCTTTCCTTTGAATTTGAGACCTCTTCTATCCTTCCAATCAACCTTAAACTCCAGCCTATGTTATACAAGAAAATGACCTCCTCATCAACTCAAAGGAGAAGGACAATTTGGTTAAAGATATGACCTAATTCAGAGGCCTATTTTCCAAGGTAACACACCCCATAAACATGCAAGAGGAGTTAGAATGCTCCCCATGAACTAGCCAAGTGTGTTAGTCCCTATGTTAACTCACTATTTTGCCTAAGGGGCCCTGTTACCAAAGATATGTGAGATTCTGAAGGTCAAAGGGTAGGTTGACGGATTGACACTCAACTTTTCAATCAAATGTCAGCCTGAAAAGTAGGAAACATCTACCTCTGACCTAACTAAGGACACTGCTATTCCTAATGGAGTCTCATAGAAAGGGAAAGAGCAATAAAGTGAGGAAACATCCTATCTTTTCCCTTAATGGAACTCATGATACAATTGGAAAGGATAAGCCTCTCATCATCTATGTATTGGACGCTTGGGCATTGTGATGAGGGTCGAATGGTTGTCAAATGATTGTCGAAACTTTGTATGAGATATAATTGTTATGCTACCAAGAGGTTGAGAGAGAGAGAGAGGAGCTTAAGGACTAGAGGAAGCTTGATCCAACCAAGATGGTTGTGATCATTATTCTTCAATATATTAATATAGATATGTTGCTATGTTGTCTACTCGATGGTGTTGATGTAGTGTTTATTTGCACATTGATTCAATACTATAATTTATAAGTAGCCTAGATGCATGTTATCTTATATTTTTATGTATGAATGCTTTAATTACTATGTTGGAAATAATATTGAGGGGGGGAGGTGAATCAGTATTAGAAAAACATTAACCTTTTCATTTCCATTATCAGATTCATATATGCTACTTCAGTTAAGGCAACCTACGTGTATACGCAACTGTGTTTAATGCAACTAACATATATCCAACAATCTTATGATTCAGTTAGTTGATCTTTAATGAGTGCATCAGAACATTATTTAACCATATAAACAGTAAATAGGTGCAGTAAAACAGAACAGATCATCACACATAAGAAGCACACATGAACACTATGATATAAGGTGGAAACCCAATGTGGGTGAAAACCACCTGCTACAATCGTCTCTATCTTTATTTAATAAGAAACTTATTTTTACAAATTTTGTACTGGTGCAGTCTTATACCAGTACGCAGGCTTCTACTTGCAGAAGGCGACAACCTTCTCTTGTTCTCCAGCTTCTCCTGGAAGGGAGCTACAACCCCCTAGCTCTTGTACTAGCCAATGTACTAGTACATAGGTGTTGACCTACAAAGGGCTACGACCTTCTCTTTTCTTTCAGGGACCACATTTCATAAATTTTCAGACTGGATCCATTAATACAAAACAATCATTATTGCAATAGAACCATCAATTATATCTACATCATCAATCTCTGAATCACCCAACAACTGAATCACTGAAACCCTGTCATCCAAACACAGTCACCAAAACATAGAGCAAAACCCATAACTCTGCAACAACCACTAGAACCAACAACAACCTAAAACATCAAATCTCATAATGTATACGCTACTTGGTTGTGTTGAATCAGCGTAGATATGCTCTTTCACAAAAGGGAACCCACGTACAGATCTAAAAATAATTACTTATACCTTTTCTGCAATTTTCAACTTTAGATATACCCAGAACATAATATATAAAGGATAATACACGCGTGAGTGTTCAGATCTAATCATGATCATACCATATAATGATAATGCATTTTAGTCTTCACGATCCCGGTTCATCAACCTTCATTCGCCATATAGGTGCATCCTTAACAAAGCATCACATACCCATAACCTGCACACTAGATCTCACCCTTTATCAGATATTCATCACTTGCACATTTGCACTTTTACCTAATGATCTTCTTCTCCTTATATAGGTTTAGGTCTCTCTTAATACCATGGTCCAAAACCACGTAGGACTAATACCTTGGACCCAATACCCGAGGTCAATACTTCGAACCAAATACCATGGACCAATACCAAAATACCATGGACCAAATACCATAGACCAAAACTTAGTTTTCCAACATGTATGTGCCTTTGCTTCCATGAAGTGCATGTGTGCATACACACTTATTTTGTTTAGTGAACCTACGTGTATACGCGAGTTGGTCAAGGCGAACCTGTGTATACCTTTTTTTATTCATTCTATGTCGGTTGCCATCAAGTACAACACCTGTATCATCTATATTTTAACGACAAAAATCTCCCCCTTTGGACTTGATGGCAACAACACCAAATCACTCTCCCCCTTTGACATCAAGGGCAAAGGGTGAACCAAGATATTCTCTCCCTTGATATACATTCTGTTGTCCATACACCCCCTGAGTTCATGCTAAAATCTTTGATTGAGCTCCCCCTTTGTTCATGGTAAGATGTATCAATCCGTCCATGCTCCCCTTGAGCACATGCTGAGTCATGATAGTCATCAACAACTATCGTACACCATATATGATCTACACCTTAAGCATCTATCACCAACATTTAGACCTGTAACCTGCAATACCACTATCTTGGCAAACCAACAATAAGTAGCTAGAAATATCATAAGTATCATCACCGAAGACTTCTAACCATAATGCCAACAATGCATTATTCAAAGCATATGCTCCCCCTAAACCTATGCCAACAATCATATACCATCACCGAATCGTATCAGGCTCCTTTTCATGTTCTGCTGCCTTTTCTTCAGAGCTCTATAAATGCGACTCTACAGCCTCCAACTCGCATATATATGTGACTTCACTTCATAATATTTGTGTATGCAAATTGGAATATTGAAGGTCTACACTTTTAGTTTCCCCTGTGTCTGTTATGTTTGCTAACTGAGTTATGCCACATCTTTGTGACTTTAATTATGTCTTCTTAAATACATAGAATTGCGATGATGTATGATCCTTTTGCTTTAGTGTCTGAATTTTGCTCCTGCATTCCTTTACTTTATGTCCAAACTTGTTACATGCATAACATATTACATGTTTCATATTCCTTTTATTGCAATCAATAGCTTTGTGACCAAACATATTGCAAGCAAAACAATATCTCTTAAAGTACCTGGAACGTGGTGATCTTTCTTGGACCATTCTACTTCTGCATCTCGCTGAAACATGTCCAATATTATGACATTCATAACATTCAACATTACTCATAGAAGGAAGTAACCATCTATCACTTCCACAGTTAGGAGCAAACAATATTCTTTGAAGAATTTCTTTCCCTGGTTGTTGTTGGGGTTGACCACTTATCTCCTTGTTGATCATTTTAGATTTTGCATTAGAATTCCTTGCCTCACCCTATGAGCTAGATTCACCTTCAATAGTTTCATAGAAGCCAAGACTAGTTTTGATATAAGGGGATCTTTGACTACTAAGAATATCATACAAAATATTATTACTATCTTGAAATCGTAGCAGCTTATCCTTTTCTTCTAATTTACCTTTCAAGATATTTACCTCAACCTGATGTTGTTCTTCCATTTCTAGATATTGCTTCTTTATGTTTCTTCAGCTTTTCTTCCTTCTTCCACTTGTTGCCTTAGTTCAAGCACTTCATGTTCTTGTTCTTCAAGAGCTTCTTCATTCCGCTTCTTTGATTTTTGAAGATCTTCTTTTAAAGAGAGGATATTAGATTCAAGTTGTTCGAGTCGGTCTTGTGAGTCCTCTATCAGAGATCAAAACTCTTTCTGCATTTCATTTTTACGTGTCTCGCTCCATTCACTCCAGCTACATTCTACTAGGGGCATGCCATAATCTGACGGAAAAGGTCTTGTTAGTAATTTCCCCTCTTGTCTGGCACCCGCTGGCTTAGGTCTTTTTGTTAATGTTCACTAAAGTCCATGACAGACAATGTTCGATATTTTAGTAGACAAGAGCCATTTTCAGTCATTAGGTATAGGGATTAGTCAATTTTGTCTTCAAACATGTCCAATAAAGCCATGTAGGCCATGTTAGCCTCCTGCTCATAGCAGGTATTCACCTTTCATGATCGACATATCTACAGGCGAAATATGTCATGCTTTGCTTACAGCAATGTTCCATATTTGAAATTTGCTACTGTGGCAAAGAGGGCACAAAATCCTCAGGCACAAAAGTCATTGCATGTATTATTCAGGACCATGGACCAGGCACTATTAAACATTTCTCAAGCATGGACATGCTGTTATGATTGATATAATGGAAACTTCTTGGAGGACATTGAGACCCCTCATCATCTTTTACATTACTTTATAGCTCAAGGATTGGTCGATGACGAACCACTACCAATCACTTCTCTACGCACATCCTCTTACATCACCTAAAGAACACCACTGCGCACCATCCAAAGTCATATGAGCATTTGTCTACTATTTTTACTTTGCCAAAAGAGGCCTGCTAGTATTGATAATTCAGATTTAGTTGTGGATGTCAAGTGTGCTTCCTTTGGGTGCATGTGTTTCCTCTTAAAATTCTATGCTCTAGCAGTTTTGCCACTTCTCTTTGCCTGACAGCAACAATACGGAATAATGAGTTGAAAGCGCTGTGCTTTTCAGTCTTGACATTAATTGTCAAAGACAGTATTCATGGAAAGGAAAAGTTGGTTGAAGCTGGGGGTCTTAAGCAAATCATCAGATATATGGACCAAGGGCCGGATGTTACAACAGCTGCCATAACCCTCCTGTCAGAGTTGGTGAAGAGTAAGAATATACTTGAACAGTTGGGTCAAGAATGTGGTGCTATCTTGATGCTGGTCACAGTTTCTGTAAGGGGTAATCATCCAGAATTGACAACAGATATTGAGAGTATCCTTGATCAGCTTTCTTATGATGGTGATTCTTATCATGAAGAAAACATCAAAGCAATGGTTAAGGCTAACTAGTGCAAGCCATTTGCTGACTGTCTTCACAAGGGTTCCCAAGGCTCCAAGTTGGCAATGGTGAAGTGGCTTGCATGTTTTGAGCTTGAGGACAATAGAAGAGAAGCTCTGGTTCAACAAAATGTGATTGATGCTTTAGTGGACATGCTGAAGTCTAAGCAGTTTAGATTAGAGAGTCCAGCTCTTGAGGCGTTAAGGAAATTCTCTTTCCATGAGAAATCTAAAAAATGCATTGCAAAAGCAGGTGGGGTTCCCTTGTTGCTTGAACTTTTAAAAAAATCTTAGTTGGAAATGGAAAAGAATGCCGCAGCTATTTTTAGCAGAGTTAACCATGAAGCATGGGGCATCTTTTCTTCTTTATGGAGATGAAACCCCAATTGAACCTCAAATGTATATGTGGGATATCTGCCTCCTACCATGGAAGAGGAACACTTGATTAAGCTATTCTCTCCTTTTGGTAGAATAGTTGAAGCCAAAGTCATCAGGGACGATGTGAAAGGTTCGAGCAAAGGTTATGGTTTTGTGAAATTTTATAACATCCATTGTGCTGCCCAAGCTATTGCACATATGAATGGCTACAGGTTGGAAGAAAACACTCTAGCTGTAAGGGTGGAAGGATGGCCTCCTGGCTCTAAGATGGGACCTGCAGAAGATCTTTACAGTTTTGATAAGAAATAACCACCAAAATTGCCTGTCCACTCTGGTGATTATGAACAGATATCATGGAATTCTTCAACTAGGCCTGTATCTTTATCTCCTTATAATCTTTATTCTAATAACAATGGTCCTGGCATGCCATACCATAGTGTCAATCCTTTACAAGGAGGTACTTTCAACAGTCTGCCAGCTACTTCATATCGTACACATGATCTATATGAGATGCCACTCCGTTTAGCAAAATCATTTAGTGGTATGCATGGGCTTCCTAGATCTCAACCAGTACTAGGCAATGTTAGTGATTCCTCGATGTCAAAATTAAATGTCCATTCAGCTGATGCCATGAGCCATCTTTCTCCAAACAAATCCCGAATTTCTACATATCAGCACTATGCGCCTCCATCAGTTCCTTCGGGCAGCGCATATTCTGAGTCATCATCACAAGCTTCATTAATGAGAGGTTTGGGTACCACTCCACGACATTCTAACGTTTTTCCTTCTGGATATGTGAAGAAAGCTATGGAATTGG
This sequence comes from Pinus taeda, assembly GCA_000404065.3. Lineage (NCBI taxonomy): Eukaryota > Viridiplantae > Streptophyta > Pinopsida > Pinales > Pinaceae > Pinus > Pinus taeda. Next base: position 15,616 of record APFE030716122.1, on the reverse strand, counting down.
AATACGAAAGATTTTTATCTGAAACAGGGCCATGACATGAGAACATTTCAGGGATATATAATATTTCATTCTAAAACTAAAAGTTGAGCATCTATATCAAACAGAAGTAATTTATCTCTGATTGACCTTTTACAAGGTTGATCCTCTTTTGTAACCTGAGATAATTGGTCATTTTCTCGAGAAGTTCTTCAGAGGAGAATCGTACAAGTATGAACGCTGCTGATGATTATGCTCATGAAGAGCTGCAAGTGCCTAACAAGAATGGATCTATTTCAGAACAGTTTGGAGGAAGTGAAAAATTGGGGATTAAAAGCAAAGGAAAGCCTCTTGATAATGGGGAAATCTGAACCGAAAGCTGAGCTCAAGTCACAGGACAAAAATAAATCTAAAAGCAAATCTAAGGATGTGGTTGTTAAACCAGCTAAATTGGTACGCATGGCTAACTTATGTGTTATTTCTGGCCATTCTGTTAATGGAGTTGCTGAAATCCACAGTGAAATTGTTCACCACTACACCATTTTTGCTGGTGGAATAAGTATGTTGCAAATCCGATAAAGACATGGGGCTACAAATATGAAGGTCGCCAGGCTCTGATTTTGCTCAAGTACAAAGTTCTAAATAGCATAGTTTTAAGGCGTACCAAGTCTGAACAGGCAGCAGATCTTGCCCTTCCTCCCAGAGTAGCATTTCTAAGACGGGATGCGTTTGATGCAAGAGAAGAGGACTTTTACCAAGCTTTATATACGCAAAGTCAATCACAGTTTAACACATATATAACTGCAGGAACACTGCTTAACAATTATGCTCATATCTTTGAACTGCTCACAAGATTGCGCCAGGCAGTAGATCATCCATACCTGGTGGTTTATTCTAAAACTTCCATGTCACTTGCAAATGGCCAGAACAACACATTTGATTCATCTACAACAAAAAATGTTTGCAGTCTCTGTAATGATCAATGTGATGATCCAGTTAGTGCATCATGTGGACACACATTCTACAGAGGTTGTATAGAAGAATATACCTCAACTTCTGGACAGTCTTCATGCCCATCTTGTTCAACACTTCTCACAATTGACTTAACCGAGAGAAGGAATGCAAATAAGCAGGAGAACACAAACAAGATCAAGGGTTATAGGCGCTCGAGTATTTTGAGTAAAATAAATCTTGATGAATTTCAAACCAGCACGAAGATTGATGCCTTGAGGGAAGAGATTGCATTGATGGTACAGAAGGACGCTGCTGCAAAGGCAATAATCTTTAGCCAGTTTACATCGTTTTTGGATTTGATTGCTTTTTCTCTACAGAAGTCAGGGGTGAAATGAAGAAAGAGGTTTTCAGTGATGAGATGTGGCCTGAAAAGTTTCAAAATAAGACCAACGGCGTAACTCCCAGGCGATGGATTCGATTTTGCAACCCTGAATTGAGTAAAGTTATCACTAAGTGGCTTGGAACAGAAGATTGGATTCTTAAGACTGAACTTTTAGCAGAGCTTCGAAAGTTTGCTGATAATGTAGAGCTACAAGAAGAATGGCGGTCAGCAAAAAGGGCCAACAAAACAAAGCTTGTCTCATATATTCGAGAAAAAACAGGATATATAATCAGTCCAGATGCCATGTTTGACGTACAGGTTAAACGTATCCATGAGTACAAGCGTCAACTCTTAAATATTTTGGGAGTTGTATATCGATACAAGAAGATGAAGGAAATGACTCCAGAGGAAAGTGAGAGAGCTCTCGTCCATGCTCATGTTGATAACAAGAAAGTTGTGCTTGGTGCGCTTACATATGGGAAATGTGACTAGTTTTAGCTGGATATTATGTTTTCTAAACCACTCAAGCTTTCACACAGTTGCACCACAGGAAGCGTTTGCTTGCTTTACACTCTGTGGAGGCAAACATTTTGGTCGCTTTTCCATTGAGATATTACGTTTGGCACATTCTGCTCTGGCTTCAGATTGGGAAAAATGGTTAGCGCACAGTAAGTTGAATACAGAAGGGACAGCCACTGCCTCAATCCAAAAAGGCGAAGATTATTTTATGGAATCGCCTAAACAATACCGACAAAGGATTCCTGGGCAGTTATTACAGAGTTATGGCCAAATAGCCAGCGCATCACAAGAAATGACCCATACTTAAACTCCATTTTAATACTGTTGCCTCCAGCACTGCTTAGATAGATATTTTCTTGCATTTATTTCAGTACAGATTAGGGTAGAAGCTGTGACTCCATCAGATCGATCTGAGATCTGCTTGTAATAGATATTTTTCCTATTTAAACAACCTTGTTTGTTGTTCAAAGGGTGAGAGATGTTTTGATCGTTAATCTCATTTTGAGACTTGCGCTGTATGCCTTAAGAGATTTAATGAACAGAGATTGCTGGACATTTGGATTATGAATTGTCTGTTGTGGTCTTGATGGCTGAAGAGCTAATTATAGGATTCTCGTGCTTTCTTCATGGCTCAATAAGTCTTTCTTTCCTTTGTTTTCAGTTTTAATGTGTTTATATCGCCTTTGTGTCATGATCTAAATAACAGAAAAGAAGACTAGCTCAGAATCCGCTTAACAACACTCTGTGCTCAATTCCTGTTATTTCTCTATGTTTATCTTCTAAATTAGCCTATGAATATGAATACCTATTGGCTCATATTTACACTAGTTTCCTTCATACATGAATATCGTTTAGGAAATCTTGATTGCTCCTATATAATGTTCACTCACCTTCCCTATGTTAGCGTGATGAAAGCTACTTAACTGCCTTTCATTCCCTGACCTCCATTTCATCTCATTTCAAGCTTCAATATTGGTCCATGTGTAGCTATCCTACTCTGTATTCCTCTTCCGTCAAAGAAAACACATCCTTCAGACCACATCCTTGACTCCATGCCCAATGTTCTAAACCTCTTGCGCTTCGCATGCCAAACACTGCCTGAATTGATCGTTCATCCCGCCAAACTCAAACAAAAAACCATGTGCATAATAACTAGCCTGAAATCATTTCCTAAACAAAGCTAAATCCCGAAGAGAGAGCCCTCT
>APFE030716119.1:0-20079 GCA_000404065.3 Pinus taeda | reverse complement strand
CAATCTGGATGAAAATGTGAAATCTGAGGTAACAACAGGAACTGATAGTAAGATATCTGTCAAGGGTAAGGGTAGAGTCAGTATCCGAGCAAGAAATGTAGAACAGATGATTGTGCCAGAGGTATACTATGTACCTGGTCTGAAATGTAATCTTTTGAGTATTTGGCAACTCATTGACAAAGGTTACAACGTGTTCTTCAAAGATGATATGTGTACAATCAGAGATATACCTCCAAGTAAGAAGATCATTACACAGGTGCAGATGACTAGCAACAGAATGTTTCCTCTCAAACTCAAGGCAAATTTGAAGGAAGGAAGAACTATTGCGGCTGTAACACAAGAAGTCTTTCAAGAAAAAGTGAAAGATGTGAATTGGTTGTGGCAATTGAGATTTGGACATCTCAATTTCGGAGGCGTGAATATGTTGCACAAAAAGGGAATGGTAAAGGGATTGCCATTGATGGAAAAAACGGACGGCCTTTTTGAAGGCTCCATCTTGGGCAAGCAACACAAAGAAAGCTTTCCAGTAGGAAAGAGTATAAGGGCAAAAGCACCCTTGGAAATTGTTCACTCTGATGTGTGTGGACCGATGCAAATACCATCATTTTCCGGAAATAGATATGTTTCAACTTTCATTGATGATTACACCAGAAAGACATGGGTGTATATGCTGAAACAGAAGAGTGAAGTGTTTGATAAATTGCGCCACTTAAAAACCCTTGTTGAGAAACAGTGTGGTCATTAGATCAAAGTGCTAAGAACAGATAAAGGAGGAGAGTACATCTCCAAATAATTTCTGCGTTTTTCTAGAGAAAATGGCATACAAAAGCAGTTCACCACACGGTATACACCTCAGCAAAATGGTGTTGCCGAAAGAAAGAATAGGACCATTCTTGACATGGTCAGAAGTATGCTAAAGGCAAAACACTTCCCGCATGAGTATTAGGCAGAAGATGTCACTTGTGCAGTTTACATCTTGAATAGATGCCCAACTAAAGTTGTCATGAACAAAATACCAGAAGAAGCATGCAGTGGTCAAAAGCAAACTGTCACTCACATGAGAGTATTTGGCTATGTAGCTTATGCACATGTACCGGATCAGCTAAGGAAAAATCTTGATAGTAAGGGGGAAAAGTGTGTATTTATTGGCTATTGTGATGATTCAAAAGCATACAAACTCTATAATCCATCCACTAAGAAATTGATTGTAAGCAGAGATGTGGAGTTCATTGAAGATGAAGCTTGGGATGGAAGCTTAGAGAAGACAGTGAATGTGAAGACAATTATGTCTCACGAAGAAGAAGAGGAAGGGACAACAGCATATAATCCTTCCTTGGTGGCTCCTCCTCCACCACAAAAAATACAACAAACCACACCACAAGCTGGAATTCGAACAGCCTTAAGAAGTCAAGGAAGTGCTTCTTCAAGCATACCACAGGGATCAAATATACCCTCAAGTTCGGATGCAACTTCAAGCACACCAAGAAGACCAAGATTCAGAAATCTGAATGAGATTTATGAACAAGGAGAGGTAAGTAACAATACAGATCTGAATTCATTATTCACTTTATATTGTCATGTTGATGACCCAATTCATTTTGAAGATGTTGTAAATGAAGATAAATGGATTGAAGCAATGAATGAAGAAATTGGTGCAATTAAAAGGAGTAAAACATGGGAGTCAGTGGACCTCGCTGAAGGCAAAGATGCCATTGGAGTTAAGTGGGTCTATAAGACCAAAAACAATGCTGAAAGCAAGATTGATAGGCACAAAGCAAGACTTGTTGTGAAAGGCTACAAGTAGCAACAAGACAAAGACTATCATGAAACCTTTGCACCAGTAGCAAGGATGGAAACAGTGAGGACAATGTTGTCTATTGCAGCACAACACAAATGGAAGATTTATCAGATGGATGTTAAATCTGCATTCCTAAATGGAGTGTTAAAAGAAGAGGTTTATGTTGAACAACCTCCAGGCTATGAAGTTGGAGGCCAAGAGCATAAAGTCTGCAAACTGAAGAAGGTTCTTTATGGGCTGAAGCAAGCTCCAAGAGCATGGTACAGCAGAATAGATGCTTATCTGATTGAGAATGGATTTGATAAGTGTGAGGTGAACCCACACTCTACATAAAGGAGAATGACAATAAGATTCTTATTGTTGTTTTATATGTAGATGATTTGATTTTTACTAGCAATGATGGTTCTCTCATTGCTGATTTTAAAGCAGTCATGAAAAGTGAATTTGAAATGACCGATTTGGGCTTCTTAAGATATTTTCTTGGAATTGAAGTAGACCAAAGTGAAAATGGTGTTTTCATTTCTCAAGATAAATATGTAGAAGTAGTGTTGAAAAGATTTAACATGCAGAATAGCAAGGCAGCTATGACTCCAACTGTAGTGGGGTTGAAATTGACCAAAGAAGACAGCAGCAAGGGTTTTGATCCAAAGTTGTACAAGAGCATATTTGGCAGCCTTATGTACTTGACTGCAACTAGGCCAAGCATTATGCACGCTATGAGTTTAATCTCCAGATTTATGGAAAGACCAAAAGAGACTCATTGGTAGGCAGCCAAGAGGATTCTAAGGTATGTGAATGGAACGAAGGGGTTTGGTATTTTATACTCCTCTTCTGAAAGTTTCATGTTGATAGGATACACTGACAGTGATTGGGCTGGAAGTGTTGATGATAGGAGAAGCACATCGGGATATGTGTTTCATATGGGATCGGGAGCCATCTCATGGGCTTCCAAGAAGCAACCAGTTGTGTCTTTGTCAACAATAGAGGCAGAGTATGTGGCAGCAACAGCGGAAACATGCCAAGTAGTGTGGCTGAGAAGAGTTCTCAAAGATTTGTGTCATGAACAAGAAAGGGGCACAACCATTTACTGTGACAATACCTCAGCAATAGCATTGTCTAAAAACTATGTTTTTCATAAAATAACAAAGCACATAGATACCAAATTTCATTTCATACGTGAATTGGTTAACAATGGTGAGATTGTTTTGCAGCACTGCAGAACAGAGAATCAGCTAGTTGACATCTTGACAAAACCATTGGGAAAGAAAAGTTTTGATCATTTGAGGAAATGCCTGGATATGCAAAAAAACCCAGCAGTTGAAATTAAAGGGGAGTGTTGGAATGATAATTTAAACTACGGTGGAGCGACAGTGACCGCAGCATACTGGTTCCAGAAATCCTCCATTTGAGCTCCCTGTGATGCGATCAAGTCGCAGATCGCATATCGCACACTTTCTTGTTAACCTTCATTGCGTCCCTTCTATCGTCTTCGATTGCGATTTCGCGATGCGATCTAATCGCATATCGCAAATCACATGTTTCAAACAGTTATGGTAGCGGCGGAACATCTTTTCTTTTCCTCCGATGTGATGGTGCGATGTTGTGATGAGCCACGCATTAAATTCAGATAGGATATTTTAAGCCGTGTAATTAATGATATTTAAGGCGGTTGGTAAATGTAGGTGAAATTTTTAATTTTATTGTTTTTTATTTTATGGAAGTATGGGCACAAGCAACACGTATGAAATATATTTTCTGCGTTGTTCATTATATATATGAAAATGCAATGGCAGATATAGAGAGAGCAGAACCAAAAAAAGAGAGCTTTTTTTTCTGCAACGCACTGCAGTGCTGAAACTCCAATTTTTTCTGAGATAGTGAAATTAGTTTTTGGAACTAAAGCATTCCTGTTGTAATCCCTCTGAGTAGAGGAAGACTATTTTGTAACAGTTTTTTTTGTTATCATTAAAGTTCCTAAATTAAAATAATAGAGCATTGTTCTCTGTGAAATTTCTTTTGTGTTTGAAATCAATAGAAATCTTCCAACAATTGAACGGTGTAATGAAAGATTCGAGGGTGCGTTTCCATTTCCCTTTTTCTTACTGTTACTATACCTGCCCATGGCATGATATATATAGTTGCCACTAGCATTAGTTTGAACCAAAACAATACTTTAATATAAAGTTTTTTGATTCATAACTTCTTTGGGCTTATTATATATTGACAACTCCGTTCATATAGTTCGGAGTCTTATTGCCGGCGATATAGATAAATACATAAACCAAAATTCTAACCGTGAACCTAATTAATGTTAGGTTGAGGCGACCATTAACATATGACATTTTCGTAACATTTTATGTGAAATACTGTGGAAATATATTTGGTATGCTTTGCAACATGATGGTGTGCTTCCATGTGCCGCTTCATATAAACAATGGCATCCTCCTAACTGTCACGGTGCAAATACATTTGCGTCAAGAGACCGCATCCACCGGGATAGCCATGATCACAATTGGGTAAACATTATATATACACGTATTGAAATGAAAGAATTGATACTCAGACGTAGTGAGTGAAGCACCTTTCTCTATTACATATATCACAGGTTTGACTGAAAATATAAGCACCTCTCCCATGACAAACAGGTTCTGGGAGCGTGAAATAATGATGTTCGTAGGATCTAGGGCAATTCTTATTGTTGATCTATGGCAATTCTCAGTCCTTAGTTATGGCCATGTTCTTCAATCTGAAAAGCTGAATAACGGCCAGAGTAGCAGATCCAAAAGACCAAAGTTGGCTAAGGATAATATTCAGTTTTTAGATTGAAGAACATGGCCAGAACTAAGGCTCCCACAACCTGTTTGTCATCGATGAGGTGCTCATATTTTCACTCAAACCTCCGATAGATGTAATACGGAATGACCCTTCACTCACTAGGTCTGAATATCAATCTTTCGTTTCAATACGCGTATATATATCCATTTGCGTCAACGCATGTATCACCATGATCACAAAGACTTTGACAATACAAGCTACCTCGTATCCCCTAAAATCATAGGTGATTTCCTCTCAATATCTAGGATAGGGTTGTTTCTCCTCCTTGTTTCGAGTTGGTAAACATCAAAGTTGAAACAATAAAAAAGATATTTGCAACAATAAAAAAATATTATTTCGTAATAAACTTTTATGTCCATGAGGATAAACCCTGGTCACAAATATTGGATTAGCGTTAGAGGGATTGTTCCCTACACTTGAATGGGAAAGAACTTAGATGTTCAATAAATTTTAAGGGGATTTCATTTCAAGGCTAACCATTGCAATCCTATGCATTGCACTTTAATTAACAGGTTCTCAATGACTCACTATAAGTGAGTATTTTGATGGTTAACTCATCAAAGAACTATATGTCCATTCAATGATAAATCCTCATCACAAAGATTAGATTAGCCATAGAAGGGTTGTTGCCGAAAGGAGAAAAAAGGGGTCAAACATGAAAGGAAATGAAAAGGACAATTAGAAAATAAAATAGAGACATAACAATAATGGATATGGATTGATAAAGCTAGTTAATTAAGGAAAATAAAAGGACAATTAGAAAAGAAATAGAGAGATATAAAAATAATGGAGATGGATTGATAAAGCTAGTTAATTAAGGAGTGTGATTGAGTTTGATTAATTAGTGGAATTAATCATTCCTACTTATTATGATGCCTTTACATATATTCAAGTTGCTAGGCTTTTTATCAATTTTAATGCCTTTCTAATGTGTCTTTTGAAATGGTGATTTTATTTACAAGAATTTTGGTGTCTTGAATACAAACATGCATTTTTTTTACAATATTTTTAGCTAAGGCTAAGGATATGATATGTTCATGTTTTATGTCTTTAGAGTGTTTTTTTTTATTCTAGTCTTGAATGATGTACTAGATTCACCAATGTAACATCTCACAAAGGAGAAGCAAAGCAAATTTTGTAGACCCCCTTTTGGTTGGTGAATGCCAATTTTCTCCTTAACAAATCTCATCTTTTTTTACACTGAACAAAGCATTAAAGGATGTGATGATATTCTTCTTCTTTATAACTTTTGGAATCTGATGAATAACTCTTTGAACATAGTGAGTGTATGCATTCTTATTCATGTTGTTATTTTCAATGAAATTAATTTAGTTTGATATTCTCATTACAACTCTAAAAGAATGTTATTAATATATTTTTATTTATATCATAAATTTTTAAATAAATTTTCCAACTAACAAAATTTTTACTAGAGATGTTGGGGACTCAAATCTTACCTAGAGAATCAAGGATTTTTTACGAGTGCCATCATGCGTCAGGAGGACATCCATATGTGAAAATAATGAAGGTTTGAATTTATTCTAAGCATCCTCCTAAAATAATAACTATATCAGTCCATGATTTAAAGATGTTAAACCTATTTTATCGCTTATAAATTGTGTGTGTTGTTTTCAGGAAAGGACTATTATAAAAAATGCCAGCGTAAACCAAAATTATTTGGGATGATAGCATCGCCCATCAAATGGAAAGGTAAGATCACTTTGATATTTATATTTATAAAGATGAATGAATTCTGGGCATTTTTGTAACATACCTATTTATATACATCTGAATAACAGTATGAGTGTAGTTAATATTTAGTATTTTGGTTTATATATATAATTTTGTTTTAAATCATTTGTAAATGTTCATTTAAATTTTGAATAAGTTTTCCAGATAAAAGTATACATAAAATGTATTTTTTTATTTATAATTTTTTTTAGTTATCCTTTTTTTCGTAGAAAAAGTCGAACTTTCTTTATTGATAAATAAAATGTATTTTGCTTATACATTGCATATACAATATTTAGGCATGTGCATGTCAACAACCAAAAGCATTTCAGCTTGTGTGTTTTGCTTCATGTGTGAGGGTTTTCATTAAAAAGTCTATAAAAATATTATAAAGCTCTTCACAGAGAGCCCTTACTGTGTTGTAATATAAGGAAAATAAAAAAGTGAATAATTACATATGCTCATTCGAACTATGGATCCAAAAGTGCAAGAAGCAATCATAGTTGTATATTTCTCATAGCCCTTATCATGTTGTAATATAAATAAAATAAAACAGTGAATAATTACATATGGTCATTCGAATTATGGATCTTAAAATTCACCTTCCTCTTAATTTCTTCCGAATTTTTTAGGCATCAAACAATGATTTTTTGGGCTAAAGCTTTCCCAGTTTAGCGCCACTCTATTTCATGCTATTATACACATAAATATTTTCCAATGATGTAAGAAGCATATTAATTGGAGTCTGTATGCAAACATTATTCCACTCAGAAGTTCACCTTCATGTTTTCACACCTATAGATTGAGACAATGTCATGCCAACCCCCATTATTCATAGAAAAGGGGCTAGCCATGTGATTATGATGTAAAATACTCTAGAAGAGTTTATATTGTGACTCTAGTTAAGAGTTGATTTACTCAACATGAACCACTAGTAGGTTATCAGGTTGTGTTATGACTAGGCCACTAGGAGGAATATGCATTCCATTCTTTCAAGAGAATTTTGTTCCTTGGTTGAGAAAAGATAGGCATGAGTGATAAACTGTATAGAACACAAAGAGTATATGTGCATTGTAGCATCACATCGGCCACAGGATGTAAAAGACTCTATAAGTGTCTATATTGTAATTATAGTTAAGAGTTGATGTAGTCAAAATTAACAACTAGTAGGCTATTGAGTTGGGTTATAACCGAGCCACTAGGAGGAAGAGGAATTCCATTCTTCCGAGAGCATTTTTTTCCATAGCTGATAGAAGATAACCATGAATTATAGGAGGTAGAGCCCACAAAGAGGATTTATGCATTATAGCAACCCACAAGCCACATGCATTAATTCTTTGTACCTACAACCATATTTCTAGACAAAGAAAGAGAATAAAGCGACCTCACTTTCCAACTGGGTTTTCGCTCAAAAGGTTTTCCTAGAGAGCATAACTTGTGTCTTATGTGTGTGTGTAAGAATATTTTGTCATTCTCTACATTTCTCCATGATTTCCATTCACATGCGTTCACTAATTATAGTAAAATCTATAGATCTTAAAGTTTAATAAAATTATAATAGTGTAGAATATCATATTTTTAATATAACATTATCAGATCTGTTGGGACAAACTATTCAGTGGAATATCCATTATAGCTTATGGATCATCAATTTCCTAATTTCTAACACAATTTACTATTTTCGAAAAAAATTGTGTCTTGAAATTTCAGTGTCGTTTTGAGGTGCTAAACTACGTTTTTTAAGAAAATTTGCAAACTAGTGCCATGGATCTGCACTTGATTTTTTTTCCTCAATGAGACCTTTCTAATTAGTTATCATATGCATCAAACAAAGATCATATGCAAAAGGTATGACCTGGGAAATTGATGTAGCAACTAACCACAATGGGGCACACAAACTTCTGGTGCTTCATCCCCTATGGTTAGGTTTTTAAATTTTTAGGGGTTTCCCTTGTTTCTCAATAATAAAAAAGAATTTTAGCATCATGGTATTCATCACATCTATTCTTAAATATAGCTATGATCGCCCGAGCTAGTTTGTTTCCATTCTCCATGTAAATAATTTTTAGTATTTGTGATTAATGAATTGAGGTTTAGTTTTCATTGGAGCTCTATGCTTTTCTTTGAATTTGTATTTCATTTTGTTCTTTCATAAACCTATAATAGAGGTGCCATACGTTTCATGCAACCAAGACATGACCAAAAGAGTGTATATTTTTAAACGCTGATTCTACAAAATCTTTTGGAGAACAATCTGATCCCATGCCACTAAATTCCATCCATTGTTATGCTTCATGCCGAAACAAAGAAAATGTAAAATCAACTTCTGAATATTTTTTTAAATACCTTTGGGCACCACTTTAATTGAGGTCTAATAAACAAGGATACTTTCAAGAACTCATTTAACGAAGAGTAATCACCCACCCTTAACAAAAGTCTATTGGTTCAAATAGAGATATGACCTTCCACCTTCTTAATCGTCCACAACCAATCATTGAAATGGTAACCATTTGGTTTAAGTAAAAAATAGAGATGTTTTATGCTATCTTCAATCAATTTTAACTAGTAATGGATGTGTTAATGAGTAGCGTCCATTATTCTTTAGGACAAACATAAAAAGGAAATAGTAGACTTTGGGTTACTAACCATCATGCGAGCAAGAAGGGAGAAATGGTCTAAAATTTTTGATATTTCTCGAAGGAAACATACTTCTCCAAGGACGAAAATAAAAACACCTTCATCAAATAATAGACGTCAAATAGATACATTATGCAACATATTGATGCCCTCCAGCCTTCCATTTCTTATGGCATCTCAAACGAGCTTGTTAAATGCATCCACTACTAAAGGAAAGAGAAGGGGGGTAAAGGAAACCCATGACACATGCCACAAGAAGGATTGAAGAAATCTAATGGATGGCCATTGATTATTACAATGTAATTAGAAGAAGCAATACACCCCATAATCTAGTTTCCAAAAGCACAATTTAAGCCAACATGGATGAGAACTAGTGTTAAGAAGGTCCAATACACATGACTATAGGCTTTAGATAGATTGATTTTAGTAACAACAATAGGAATGTTTTTTTTTTATAGAATGGAGTGCTTTGTAAGCTAGCAAAACAACATCATGTATTTAATGATTTTGTAAAAAAATTAATTGTTACTTTATAATGATCACACTTAGAATAGGCTTCAATCTAGTTGCAATGGCTATGGATATCAACTTATAAGCCACATTGCAACGAGAGATAGGGTAGAAATCATTGAAAGAATACTCCTCCTACATCTTAGGAATTAGGGCAATAAAATAAGAATTAATAGCACCCAATACCAAGCATGATCCCTAAGATTCTCTAACAACCTTTAATACATCCTCTTTGATCAAATAAAATAAACCACAAAGAATTACATTTTCATATTATTCAAATTGAGGCTTTTCTCCTTTTGCATGGATAAAAGGGCTATTGAACTTCCCCTTCAATAACTTCTTGTAAAAGTGAAGCATTCATGTCCTTTGAGATGAAAGGAGGAAATATAGATAACAAACCTAGCTGCTCCAAAATAGGGGATCCTCTAGGTTGAGTGAAAAGTGATTTAAAGCATTAAACACCAAGTTGAGAAATATCATAAATGGATGAGAAAGAATTCCCCTCAATTTCCTTCATATAGCATATAGTTTTCACGTTCACATGATGGTTGGCATAATTGTGGAAAAAAATAGTATTATTATCTTGTTACGAGATCTAGATAGGATGCCTCTTTAATCTCTAGGTTTCATCTTATTTGTCAAGGATATATCTCTCTTTGCGTTCAAGGGGATATAATGTTTCGATTAATTCAAATGACAAGGCACAAATAATTTGATGAATACAAAACATTAATTTTGTCTTCCATCTCCTTCAATGTAGCTCTAATGAGTTTATTAACCATTGAAATCATTGTTTTAGAAAAAAAATACACACACTATATCATGGTGATTAGTGCTTTATAAATTGGAATAAATGCTTCTTTAGCCATACAAATTAAATGGACAGTAAATGCCTATAGCCATAAATGAATAATCAACATCAAAACACTTATAGCTTGACACACCTCACATTGCTAAAATTTTAAAAATCACAAACACTAATTAAATTATAACTTTATTTTCAATTTTGTTGTTTTTTTATCAAAAAGATTTCATTAGAAATTTAAAATAGAAGAGCATTCAAAATTAGTCTCAATAGTCCTCGCACTCTAATTTTGACCAGAAATTTTTAGATTGGGGACTAGAGGATACCAAAATGGACACTTGACATGCATTATTTTCATAAGGCATTAAAAATGTAGCATACTAGGAATAACAAAAAAGGAGACCAAAAATGAAAACAACCTATCAAGGAGGGCGGTAGGGGGGAAATTCATGTGGAGATGCGAACTAACCAACATGATCATGAATGTGGAAATGTTCCACTCACGCTTCCAAGCTACGATGATGATCAATGGTTTGATGATGATTGCTTTGGAGACTATCCAGTTGAGCCATAATTTCATTTTGAATGTGTTGAATATCAGTAAGATAGGTCGATATTTCATTTTGATCATCATACTAGTGGTCCTTGAAGATGTCCAGGTCAATTTGGATGTGTTGCAACTACTCAAAAATGGATTCCACAGAAGGAGAGGCCTCCCGGTAGCTTAGAGAGAAAGCTAGAGAAGTAGCTTAGGCACCCACTATTTCTTGGCTAGTCGAGTTGGTGGAGGATGATTTGTGTCCATGCTCAGGGTGATAGCCTGGACATCCTATTCCCTCCCTTGATGGGGTTGGCCCCATTGCTTGGGCATATTGTAATTGAGACAGGCTAGTAGTTGGCTAAGGGTGAAGACCAAGAAGAGTCCATCCATGTACCTATAAGAAACAATACAAAACCAGATACCATAGAATCACTGCCCCAATTGAAAAGATACCAAAAGACTGACACAATGTGTAATGGAACAAGAAAGGCAAGAGTACAATGAGGTGAGAGGGCTAGACGGGACATACCCCACCAATGACCCAAGGAATTTACTAGAATAGAAAATACAACCCCAGTTGGGAGGAGGACTAATTTTAGTGACTTGGACCCATAACAGACTCTCAGACTGCCTACCAAACTTACCTGAGGTCGAGGTATCACCTTCACACCATTATAGACTAGGAAGAGGTATGAACACTGAGGCCATAACATAGCATATGCCAACGTACAATTAAAAAACCTTGCAACAAAATAAGAATACAAATGATTTGAGAGACATAGAGACCTTACCCCACGCACCTAAGGGAGGAACTCGGAGATTCCAAAGATGTCAGGATGACCTCAGACCTGAAATGATGTGGAGACTATGTCAGACACCGCTTGTTCATGTTCTAGGATCTTAGGGTAGGTTAGTAGACAAAACCCAACCCAAACCAAAAAACCATAGTTGCCCATGCCGCTCCTTAGCTAAGGTTGAAACTTGAGATAGCCACCATTGCACTAGACTCGAACACCTCCAAACCCCTCATGACCCAAATTCATCTCTCAAGCTTCCAAACTCGAGCAAAATGCTCTCCAAACATCAAATTGAACAACCAGTTGCATGAAATAAATCATCGCACAAGGGAATTGATTGCAGGGATGACACATTAAGGAAGAGTTAATACCCACGTGGTGAAAGAGTAGGCCCTAATGGACATGTTAATTTTCATCATAAGATTACTCTTAAGCAATAGAAAGAATGAAGATTGAACCTTATTTTGTATACATACCATAGATAATTTGACCGTCATGGACTATTCTGTTAAAGGAATTATACCATCTTATTGCATGGATTAAATAACATGAATATCTAGCTTCACGATTTCAGACTCAAAATCAAAATCATTTTTCAAGTATAGTTACCATTTTCCAACTCCTTAAGCATGGTCAAAGGAATGCTTTCATTTCATAAGAAAATATTAACATAGGTAATCTATTTATGAAAAATTGTCACATGCCAGTTTCTACGATGTATGGGCCCTAGAATTGTTACCCACTCGACATGCTTCTACAGTTAACTTCAGACTGGAATGCAACCTGCATAATAGAATAGAGATAAATTCAACTATCATTATATCTAAGCTAATTGATTTTAATCTCATAACATTCAAGGATTAACACAAAACGCATACCATGCAAGTGAATCTCATGAGATTAGAGGGAAGCATCATTAAATATATTAATACATAATCATATACTATTCATCAAGCATTTTGATGGCAAAGAAAACTTAAGAACTCTTCTCATAAACAAACTCAAACTATAACATAGAGAGGGTAAGAATCATCATACAACCATTTCACACATCTGACACCAACTAAAACCTCACCTGGAAGGAGGAGCACCACCACCAAGCCATGAATCACCTCTAATTCCCCCCGAGCCGAAGATTTTGCCAAGGATCAACTATCCTCAAATGATCAATATGATGGGTATTTAATATCGTCTTTCATAATTTAGTTATTATTAACGATGTCCTGCTTTTATAGATTTTTCCATTTCCCTAGTTCTTTTTCAAAAAATCTCTTCTTTATCTCCCACGAGGCTTTTCCTCATAAAATCTTGCCTTTATTTCCCGCAAATCTTTTACTTCTGATGGATCTCTAATCCATCCAAGCTTATCTAGAAACACGTCTACAAGCTTTATCATGAAAGATTCACCCCTATCCCATTGCTCATGGGATTTGGGAAGCATCTCCTCTCTCTTGGTGCTCCACCCTCGAAGAGTTTTATTTTATTAATTTATTTAGTAACACATTTTCTTTTCATATTACATATCACCTAGCTGTCCTCAGCTTAGGTTTACAAACATTTAACACATAAGCAAGGATATCACACCTAGCTTTAACTTAGCTTAGGTTTAGAATCATTTAGTACGCAAGGGAGGGGCGTTACAAAATTAAAAAAGAAAAATAAAGTAAAGTAAATGAAATAAAAAGTTTAATTGAAAAACAAATAAATGAGGACGGAGCTTTATCTCAATTCAGAAAAATGATGGAGTCTAACTAACAATGAAAATGATTTTTCCCAAAGTTCAAGGAAAAAATTTTCGGTCAATCATATTTTTTCCAAACTTCAAGGATATATTTTTGGGCCATTTTATTTATTAGTTAAATTAGCATATATCCATGTTAACTTTGAAGCCTCGAGAGGTTCCATAGATCCAGAGTTAGGATGAATCAAGGCTATTTTAATTTTCCCTTTTCAATAGGCTATATTCCACGTGATTATCATGGATCAATACCATGGTTTATCAATACCATGAGTCTTTTTTATGTTTGTTTTATTTTTTTATGTAATTTGACTTAGTCAAAATGTTAAACATTATTTTACAATATCTCTATCCTACTGAACTAGAGCACCTCCAAGCTTAATTACCGCAAAAAAATCCATTGAAATATTAAATTCATCCACTTTATTATATCTCTAGTTAGTAATTCCTTAGTCCACTTATTAATTTATTTGTTCACACATTAATCTGTTATAAAAATAAACAAACTCAAGCCCTTTTAAAGAAAGAATTCTAATCTAACGTTAATTTTTAAAAATATAATAAAATTTAAATAATTAAACCAAAAGATGAATTTAAAAGACCAAAAAAAAAAAAAAAAAAAAAAAAAAACTTTAAAACGTTGACATTTAACCAAATCTTTATTAAAACAATTGAATTTGAATATTAAATATCTACTAATTAACTTTATTTATACCATTATAATAATAAATAACAATAAATATACTTATCCCTTTTAATATAATTATTTTTGTAAGTGGAAATTTCCATGGTTTTATTTGTATTTCAAAATTCAGGACAATCTCATAAGCTTGTTGACTTTTTAGGTGATACTTACCACTATCCATATATTAGGGCCTAAATTTCATTAACTTTATTCCACTTGATTAACTCTTATAACAAAAAATAATAAATAAATACATTTAATCTCTTTTAATATAATTATTTTTGTAAGTGGACATTTCCATAGTTATCTTTTGAGATGAACACTTTACCCATTATTAAAGACCATAATTTATGTAACTAATAACGTGCAAAGTGTCGACTCCAAAAATTCGACTGTTTCTTTTAACAAAATCTTTTAAAATTTTAATAAAAAATTTAAAAAATATAATTTTGTTTTATTGAATAAAAAATAAAAAATAAAAAATATTAATTCTGAACATTTTCATACTTAATATAACCCAATAAGGTGAGTTAAAAACAATTGAATGTTGAATATCAAATATCCAGTAGTTACCTTTATCCCACTTATTAACTTATTAACTGTTATAAAAAGAAAATTAACAAATAAATATACCGAGACTTTTTTAATATAATTATTTTTGTAAGTGGAGATTTCTATGGTTATTTATATGTATTGTCAAAATTTCGAAGGAACAATCACAACTTAAGCTTGCCCGAATTTTGGAGTGGACATTTTATCCACTATACCCATTATTAGCGGCCTGCATTTATTAACTGTATTGGCACTAATATCTTTTATAAAAATAAAATAATAAATAAATAATTCAATCTCTTTTAATAATAATTCTTTTGTAATTGGAGATTTCATATTATTTATATTGTTAAGTGTGTCTGACTTTTCTGGTGAACACTTTACCCATTAGTAAAGACTGTAATTTATGTAATTTATGGTAAGTGATAACAAATAAAGTGTCCACCATAAAAATTGGACAGAAAATTTTAACAAAGCCTTTTAAAATTTTAATAAAAATTTTAAAAAATATAATTTATTTTGCTTCATTGAATAAAAAATTAAACATAAAAATATTAAATATAAGAGAGTTTCTTCAGCGTAAATTACAAGAAATTTCATTTATTGACACATTTCGAACCAACGATGAACCGCACTTGTTGGTTCGAAATGCGTCGAAAAATGAAATTTCTTGTGATTTACACCGAAAAAACTCTCTTATATTTGATATGGATCACAGAGGCCTCAATTCAATAAAAATATTAATTGTAAACATTTTCATACCTAATATAACCGAATAAAGTGATTTAATATATGAAAAAAATTCCAAAAAAAAAAAGAAAATAAACATAATATTAAATATAAGAGAATTTCTTCGCCGTAAATCACAAGAAATTTTCAAACCAACAATGAACCACACTTGTTGGTTCGAAATGCGTCGACAAATGAAATTTCTTCTGATTTATGCTGGAAAAACTCTCTTATATTTGATATGGATCACAGAGACCTCAATTCAATAAAAATATTAATTGTAAACATTTTCATACCTAATATAACTGAATAAAGTTAGTTAATATACGAAGAAACTTAAAAAAAAAAAACCTTATCATCATAATAGACGAAAAATTAGAGAAGCCCTTGAGATTATCAAGCACCCTCATAATCTCGACAGAGACAATGGTATGGAAATTAGTGCAAACTAGCTTCCCGTAATCAAATTAACTAAGGTCACCAACCCCTCTTAGTTAAAGCCCCCCGCCCCCCCTTCATTTTCCTTATAAATCTGTAACCTAGCCTTAAGCAGTCGTAATTATGATAATTTTTCTATTAACCTTGTAATAATATTATTCATAAATTAATTAAATTAATAAATAATTAAATAAATAATTAATTTAGACTAAAATTCTATTTTTACCAAATAATAATTAATATATATATATATATATATATATATAATATATTTATATATATTATATTCTTAATTATTTATTATTTTTTAACATATTATTATAATAAATATTTATATATATATAATAATTAATATAATAATATAATAGAATAATTAAATATAAATTATAATAATTAAAATGGTATTAATAATAGACAAAATTTATTAATTTATTTCAAATCCTATATATATTTTATCTTAATTATTAATTTCAAGTATTAATCATGAACCATATTGTTCATTGCTTTATAGCTATAGCCATGTTACATGGCTTAATCAATTAATCAAATTTTTAAATTGACTAAATCATACATATTATTTATAATAAAAATAAAAAAAATATATATTTAAAACAAAAAATTATATTTATATATATATATATATATTTTATATATATTTAATAATATTAAGCCAACCTCTCATAATATTAATAAATATTATTCCCTAAATGATTAAGGCCGACCTACCATCTTATTTAAATCCTTCACTTACTTATATTATTCCCTATAGATCAGTCTTCTATCCAGCATTCAAATGGTCCTGATGATGGATCCCGGTTGGGATTCGAAACGTTGGCATAAAATGGTTCTTACTGTGGATTCTCCGACAAACAAATCAGAAGAAATTAACCACAGAGGTCTAAAATCCAGAATCATTTCCCTATACGGAGGGGATACCTGGAGTGAAATCAATTTACTCGAAAAATCTAGAGCAAAGATAGCAAGAAGAGCTGTTGATCTACAATTTCTTAAGAACTGTCGAGACAACAATCTCATTCCCCCATTTGCACAAATTAATCATAGATTACTCAACACGTATAACAAGAAGGCTTTTGTTCAGCTTAGCATGTCTCTAACTAGGTCAGAAATTAAAAAAGTTAGGGCTTCATTGGATTATCATGGACGCTTAGCACTCTCTGCCCACCTGAAACTAGCAGGCATGATCAGCAAAGACATCTGGTCCATTATTGATGCCAGGGCCACCCTGAAAGCCAGAAATGAGCATCACATTTCTGAAAAAAGACAACAGAAGAAATTGTCCAGTTTATTACAAAAATCACATTATAAAGTTAAAGAGCTCAGCATCAATTTACCAGATACGGTGAACAGCAGTACGCACTCTGGTGATTTGAACACTGATATGCAATTCAATCCAAGTACGCATTTAACACATTTGGACAATATAGATGGTTCTGACAAAAGTAAGGCGCTTAGCAAAAACTCAGTTTGTGATCATACTACGCAGTCCAATCTGAACGCGGATGGTTCTAACATAAATGTTGAGGTTTACACTACGCAGTCCAAGCTTAGTGTTGATTATGGGCTTGGCATGGGTTATAGTCCTGACTCCGATAAGAAACCATCACAATCCAGTATGCAGAGCAGTTACAATTTCGTGTTAATGCATTACACTGCGCAGTCCAACCAGACACCAAGAAAAAATGCAGATTATGCTACGCAGTCTATCCAAAAGGCGCTTAACAGAAACACGGTTTGTGATCATACTGCGCAGTCCAAGGAAATTATGCAAGTCATAATTTTGGACAGCAATGGGTTAGTACAGCTGAACGCAGATGGTTCTAACAAAAATATTGAATATTACACTGCGCAGTCCAACCAGACACCAAGAAAAAACGCAGATTATGCTGCGCAGTCTACCCATAAGGAAATCACCCAGAGCAATACAAACGCAGTTGATGATTATGCTGCGCAGTCTAAAGAAATCACACAGGTTAATTTGAGCAAGTACATTTTGGATAGCAAGGGTTATACTGCGCAGTCCAACCAGAACAATACCCAGAACGCTGACATGGATTGTATAAAGAGCACTGAGCATGAGCATAACTTCAAGTAGAAGCAAAACATAATAAATTGTGATAATTCGGTGTGAGGCATGAATGAATATACGGTGAGGGGAAAATTACAAAACATTGATGGTAATAATAATGGCACAGTCAATATTGACAATAACCCTGATATAAACCAAACTAACAAGAGATTACAAAACATAGGAAGGTTGGTCAACGATTCCCAAACAAAATTAAAGAGGAAAGTGGTTAATATGTCATCCCAAGAACTAGATCCTAGTGTCATTAACATCCTCAACAAAGGTCTGGGATTTGCTGTTGCTCCAAAGAACCTGCCCATTGAAGAAATAATATGTAACATAGAGGATGGGATCAGCAACCTTCCCTTCGAAGATAAAGAAACTTTAAGACAAGAGTTCTCCCTTATTATGAGGAAGGCCAAAGTCACCAAAAGTAATCTGAGTAAAGAGGAGAAAAGAGCCCTTAAAACCCTACGAAGTAATGATGAAATTGTGGTTCTTAAGGCAGGTAAGGGAGGAGCAGCGGTAGTCCTGGATAAAGAAGACTATATATGGAAAATGAATGAACACCTCAGATGTGGCAGCTATAGAAAGCTAAGCAATAATCCCATCCCCAAGATTATGAAAGAAGTGAAAAAGACAATTATGGAGTCCAACCTTGATGATAAGTTAAAAAAGAAATTGATCCCCTCATGTGAAACCATCCCCAGAATTTACGGGTTACCCAAAATCCATAAAGGAGTTCCTCTTAGACCAATAGTCAATACCATTGGATCCCCAACCTATGAGCTTGCTAAATATGTTGCAAAAATCCTTAAGCCACTTGTTGGGAATACTGATTCTTTCATAAAGGACTCCCATGACTTTGTGAATCTCATTAAGAAAGAGAAGATGGAACGTGATGACATCCTTGTCAGTTTTGACGTAGTGTCTTTACTCACCAAGATTCCTCTTGATGAAGCCATTCAGGTTATAAAAGAGGTTACTGATCCAAGAACTGCAAGACTTGCCGAAATCTACCTGCGTTCAACGGTTTTCACCTTCCAAGGAGTATATTATGAGCAGACATCTGGAGTGGCAATGGGATCCCCCCTTTCTCCAATCGTGGCCAATTCAAACATGGAATACTTTGAAAAGAAGGCCCTGGAATCTTACCCTTTAAAGCCAGCGTGGTGGAAACGATTCGTCGATGATACCAATATAAAATGGACACATGGTAGAGCAGAACTTGAAAAGTTTTTTATTCACCTAAATTCCATCTCTTCAGAAATAAAATTTACTATGGAGCTTGAAGAAAACATGAGCATTCCTTTTTTAGACATTCTCATCATCAGGAAGGAGGATGGCTCCCTTGGGCATAAGGTTTTTAGAAAGTCAACCCATACTGAAAACTACCTCCACGCTGAATCCTACCATCACCCTGCCCAAAAATTTGGTGTTATAAACACTCTTGCTATCAGGGCCCTTCGAATTTGTGACGCTGATCATCTTAATGAAGAAAAAAAGCATTTAGTCTCAACCTTTAAGAGTTTAGGCTACAAAGAAAATGAGATAAAAAGGGCAATAAAGAAAGCAGAGGAAAAGATGGTATCTCATGAACCTAAAACCCGTGATTAGCCTTAGGGTGGTAGGGTTTTTCTACCTTATATTCATGGAGTTACAGATAAGATTGCTAAGATCCTAATGAAGAAAAACATAAGCACTCAATTCTCCGCCCCTGGAACTATTAGACGAAGTATGAGATCTGTCAAGGACAATATTGATAAACATCAACTTAAAGGAGTCTATAAAATAGATTGCTCCTGTGGAAAGAGCTACATTGGTGAAACAGGTCGCTCCTTGCAGACCAGACTCAAAGAACATGGAGCCGATATTAAGAAAGAAAGATCCCGTACTTCAGCCCTGGCAGAGCACTCATCAAAAACAAACACCAGGTCTGTTTGGAAAGCGCTTCAATTATCGTCAAGGAAGATCATCATAATAGACGTAAAATCAGAGAAGCCCTTGAGATTATCAAGCACCCTCATAATCTTAACAGAGACAATGGTATGGAAATTAGTGCAAACTGGCTTCCCGTAATCAAATTAACCAAGGTCACCAACCCCTCTTAGTTAAAGCCCCCCGCCCCCCCTTCATTTTCCTTATAAGTTCGTAACCTAGCCTTAAGCAGTCGTAATTTTGATAATATCTTTTA
>APFE030716116.1:0-13623 GCA_000404065.3 Pinus taeda | reverse complement strand
TCATAATGCATTGTTGACATTATCTTAGAAGATCTTGGTGCAAATTCACAGTTGTTTTTTATTCAGGTGGAACAGATTCAGGGGGAGATCATGGTTGCTAGTCTGGATGGTGATTGACAGATGCTGTTGATAACTATCATAGTCTTGTTTTAGATATTTGGTCTCTATGTCATGTATATATTTTAATGTCAACGTCATGAAACGACCTATTTTGTTTCCCCACTATGCATGGGATGGATGATGTAATGCTCTTGTTTTCACATGTATAATGATTTGGTATATACCTACTTGGTTGGGTGGATGAGTCAAACTTGGTATATCCCCACTTGGTTGGGAGATGGATGTATATATGAGTCATTGATGATAGCAAGGTCATTTATGATGTATGTATAGAGTCATCTTTTTGCAAAACTTGCTTATATTCAGGGGGAGCATGAACTCAAGCATGGAGCTCAATCAACACACTTCAACATATTAGAGAATTCAACATGTACTTAGGGGAAGCATAACCCTTTTCCCTTGATGACGAAGGGGGAGAGTGACTTGGGGTTGCCATCAAGTCCAAAGGGGGAGATTGTTGGCATTATGACATAGATTTGGCACTATGACATAGGTGTTGTCCTTGATGGCAACTCACACAGATGAAAAATCACAGTTCAGGCTCACAAAATGAAGAAAGAGAGGTATACACAGGTTCCCCATTAACCAAGCCGTCTGTACACGCGGGTTCACAGACCAAAAGTCACGTATAGCGTACACATGCACTTTCACAGAAGTAAAGGCGCATACATGTTGGAAAACTTAGTTTTGGTCTGTGGTATTTGGTCCCTGGTATTTTGATCCATGGTATGGGTTCAAGGTATCTTGTCCAAAGTGTTGACCCCAGGTATTTGATCCAAGGTATTGATTCTAAGTGGTTTTGGACCATGGTATTAAGGCCTAAGACTATAAAAGGAGGAGAAGATCATTAGGCAAATACACTCATGAATTGAATATATAATGAAGAGCAAGATCTAGAATACAGGTGATTGGGTTATGGTGCACAACTAGATCTGTATCAAGGATGAACCTGAGCGCTTGATGAAGGATAAGGTCTATTGATGGGTCAAGATCTTAAGGCTTGAAGAGAAGTATCATTGTGTGGTTTTGATGTTTTATCTAAATAACTGGCACATGTGTAATCTGTAAATATGATGATCTAGGTATAACTGATGTCTAGAATTGTTGTAAAATTTAAATCAACATTTACAGATCTGTACGCTGGTTCACTTTAGCAAAGGTGCGTATACATGCTAGTTCTGCATATCAAAACAACGTATATGCAGGTTCGCCTTGAGATAACAACGTATCTATGCAGGTTTGACACATTGAAGTTGCGTATACCTAATTAAATATGCTTTAGCTACTTCTGTTTGTTGTTGTAGTGTTTTGGGTTCTGGTTACTGTTACTGTATTCTGGTTATAGAGTTATGAGAAATGATTAATTGATTCAGTTTTGGTTGGTTCAAAGGATATTGTTTGATGGAGATATAATTGATGGTTGATTGATGTTATTGATGGATCCAGTCTTAAAATTTATGAAATGTGGTCCCTAGAAGAAAAGAGAAGGTTGTAGCCTTCTGTAGGCCTGCACCTATGTACTAGTAAACACAACAGCTAATACAAGAGCTAGGGGGTTGTAGCTCCCTTCTAGGAGAAGTTGGAGAACGAGAGAAGGTTGTAGCCTTCTGCAAGTAGAAACCTGCATACCGTTATAAGTCTACACCAGTACAAAAATTGTAAAAAGAAGTTTCTTATTAAAGGAAGATAGAGACGATTGCAGCAGGTGGTTTTCACCCACATTGGGTTTCCACCTTATATCTCGTGTTCATGTGTGCGATTTTTTGTTCTGTTTTACTACACCTAGTTACTGTTTATATGGTTATGATGCATAGATTAAAGATCAACATATGATGAATTAACTAGGTTATAAGTTTGAGGAGTATACGCTAGTTGCCTTACATACAGTTGCGTATACACGTAATTTTAATTAATAGAAGTAGCGTATATAAATCTGATTATAGAAATGAAATATTATCGACTTGCTAATACTGATTCACCCCCCCTCTCAGTATTATTTCCAACATGGGGACAATGACAAAATGATGTGTAACAAATGCCCCCCAAAGCGTGAAGGCTGAGAGTGAGGGATGAAATGATTTATAAATCAGTACGAGGGAACGAGCCTGCCATCATGAAACCTACAAGCAAGTACATATACATATACATAAGCTGAGATCTCTATTGAATGATACATGAATAGTGGCATGGACGCAACCATCCAGAGAATGATCATGTAAATGGATCCAGGTATGGGCATGGACGCAACCATCCAGAGAATGATCATGTAAATGGATCCAGGTATGGGCGCAACCATCCGTCACAGAGGATCATAACGGAACCAGGCTCTGGTTGCAGCCAACCATCCGAAAGAGACATGCATATCATCATAACCATGTCACACCACTTCGCAACCTGGACTTTTGTGATCTAATTTTAGGTTCTTGCGCTCCAACATGACCAATCTAAGTACATATTATAGCATGTGAATAGATGTGTTGATGTCGAACATGCTAGAAAGTCGCTTGATTACCAGTCACTGATGTAAACTGTTAACAAGCGTGAGAGAAACCACCAATAATGACAATGGTCCTTAAGGTAGATCAACACAATCCATAGAATGTGAATACAGGAACTGAAGTCGAAGACCTGTGAAATCATTTGATCAAAAGCCAATGATGCGAGCTTGTTTTTGAGTGCGAAGAACTTTCCATCAGGGCATGCAAGCTCTAAGGTACTTGAAGGGAGTCTCTCAGTCAACTTCCCAGTTAATGAGTTGAAGTTGATGGAAAGCGACCGTGTCGAAGGATGGCCATAATGAAGCGCACATCATCGACACGAGATGAGAGGATGCAAAATTATTTTGGATGATAAGAATCAGAGGTAAGTGTAACTACAAAAGGAAAACTCTTGAACATATTGATGACACAACTAGAAGTTTGGCAGCTTCTGGATCCATAAGATCAATTTTCATGATGACGTAGTAGAGATTAGATGGAAGGAAAAATGGCCCAAGACCCAGGAGGTCAATGATACTAAGGAGGATGTCCCAACTTGACACGAAGCAAAGAGTGGCATGTTCAAGAGTGAGTTGTCGACACGACTGATAGATATCAAAATTTTCCCCCACCATTTTTGGCGAGTACCCCAATTATTTTTAAGCGCAAGCTTGAAGGGGATAGTATATGCTTGCACTGTAAGTTGATCCTTCGGACGAATCCGACCTAGTGAGTTTAACGAGCCCTAGGAAGGAGAAGCTCATGTTTGTCATGGTGACGAATCCAATGTTGTTTAATATTTTAATGAGTCCAACAAGGGTGTAACTGAGTAATTTCATCATCCTCATCATCAACATGTTGTTTTCCTTTTCTTTTTGCATGAGCTAGGATTTATTCTTTCAGTAGAAACATTGATTTAGGTATAACTCTAGGGTTTTATCCACAATATGTAAGGTTTTATTATCAGAGAATTATATATTTCTATGGTTTATAAATTAGTTCTTCCAATAAGGGATCATAGCACAAGTTTTATGACTTCCATTTTTTTATGTGAGAGGCCCTTGTAGCTCCCTCTTTCTCCTAGCCTACTTGTAGAAATCAAAGATCTGTTTGCAATTTTATCAACTTAGTAAAGTATGTCTTTATCATTAGGTGATAATGATTTTGTAGTGTCATTCTTAGAATTCTTCTAATGTGGATTCTCATCATCACCATTTCCCTTCCTCTTCTTTTCTCCCTTCCCTTTAATGCATTTATTTTTATACTGACCCAACTTGTGGCAATGAAAGCATTAAATATCCTTATTTTGAGAGGTTGGTCTTCTACCCACATTCCTTTGATTTTTTCTAAAATTTCTCCTTCCTCTACTATTTTTAGAGTGGGTTGTAAACGCTTGAGAGTGATCATCTTGAGGTCTTGGAATCTTCCCCTTTGATAAAAGTCTAGATTCTTCTTGGGTACATGAGGTCCATAGATCCTCAAAACTTGGAATATTTTCTCTGTCACAAATACTAGATGCAAGTGAGTCCCATGAGTTAGGAAAACCATTAAGTGTTATAGTCGCAAGTTCTTTATTATAAATAATTTCATTAATTGCCTGAAGTTGATATCTTAGATGAGATATCCCCATAAAATATGAGGCCACAATATTATCTCTTGTCATTTTAACATCATGAAGCTCATTCTTCAAATACATTACTTAACCAATGTTGTTGATGGTATATAATCCAACCAGGGCATCATACACCTTCTTTGAAGTGTCAATATTTGAGACATATGGAATCAAATGATCTTTAATAGAATCCACAATAATACTCATGGTTGTAATGGCATCCTTCATGTATTTTTTTCCCTTCATTATCTGAAGGTTTAGTAACATTGCCCTTCATAATATCCAAAACATCATTGTTTGCAAGAATGAGGTCAATCCTTGTTTTCCAAGCCCTGAAATTTCTAGATCCTTCCAACTTGTTCTCTAACTTCATAGAGGAACCCATGGTTATAGATAAACAATCAAATTGCAGATGTAGGTCTATTTAAAGTGATCTCAGTGCTCTTTTCTTCACCAAATCTCTGACATTGTGTTGATTTTTCAAGTGCAATAGGTACAAGCTCTAATTTGTGAAAACTAATAATTACTTCTAATGATATAAATATTCTTTTAGCACTTTTAGTTTATCATTAAGAAAATACACTTTAGAAATTCGACCATAAAATCAATAGGATATGAGAGATAATAATGCACAGAGGCAATGCAATATTTACCATAGGAAAACCCAACAACCTTTTCCTTAGATAGATTCTTTAGTTCAACAAGAGATACATCTATTTCTTCTAGTCAAATAGAAATTCAAAATGGCCAGCAATACAACCCTGGTCAGACCTAGTCAAAGTTCTCACAATAGTTGACTCTAGTAAGTCACGTGAACTTCCTGTTAGTCATGCACACATTTTGTTACTCATTCACACTTCTTGTGACTAATGTGTAGATCTTGTGACTCGTGTGCACTTCTTGTTCCCTCTCTCCTTCGCATAGATAAACAAAAGAATAGATAAGTGATCTGAATTACGTGTCAAGAGAAGGAGGTCGAGTGCCTTATTTATAATCTTTTGGGAGGTTGAATGGGTGTCACTTCAACTGGGTTCGATTTGACTTGATAGATGGCAGGCTTGATTATCTTGGAGCCAAAAATTGAAAATTTTCTCTTTTGAAACTAACATGAAGAACATGTGTTATATTTATCATTACATATATTTCAAGGGTAAAATATTAATTATGAAGGTAGGCCATAGCTATAGAATTCAACAAAATGTACTTGTAAGTTGGATTTGTAAGGCCAATTTTCATACTCAACGTTATATTTGTTTTTATACCTCTTGGGTTTGAACCGAAATTGTTGCTTAATGGAAGCAATTCCATAATTTTTGTGTTATTGAATACCTCAAATTGTTTGTTAAAGTCTTATAGCTCACAATTTCTACGAGCCAAATCAACCCTCTAGTAGTTAGGTCAAATATCGGATCGGTAATAGTCTACTGTATGAAAAAATTCAAATTTTCTTTTCACGAAGAGAAATCCATAACTCACCAAGCCATTAGGAAATTCAGAGTAGTGAGTGTATTCTTGGATGATAACCATGAAATTCAATTGTAAGCATGACAACATATGTTGACCTTGAATACTGCCAACATCTCAGAGTTAGGAGAATTTATTAGTAAGACTGGGACATATGGCATTAAAATTAAAATAAGACATCAAGTATTTACAATTTTTTTGTTTTTTTTTTTTTTTTAATTCGAATAAAAATATATTATGTATTTCTAAAGTTTAACGTTAGGATTTACATAACTCAAAGCTCAAATAATAGCAATCAAACCACAAATGGATTAAAAATCCCACCAATAACAATACATATACAACCAACTATACACAAAACTTTTATCAAGATACAAGTATAAAAATAATTCATATACTATGTCTTGATATTTTTATTTGTCAATTAAAAGAATTATATTTACTTTTTAAATTAATTAAAAATATCATATTTAAATTTAGATGATGAGGTTACATTATTTTATTAATATAAATAATACACTCCAATTTCTTGGGTTTTATGGTAACCATTTTCATATGCCAACATGCTCATATCTAGTAATAAATTCAATATAATATTGTTACATAATCTTAGTAGTATATTTACTTTTAAATTAATTAGAAATAATTCAGATGATGAGGTTAGATTATTTTATTAATATAAATATTACACTCCAATTTAGAATATTGGGTTTTACGGTAACCATTTTCATATGCCAACATGCTCATACGTAGTAAATAATTTCAATACAATATTGATCACTTAAACGGAAACTACAAAGTCATAATGGCACTGCAACTACATTTAAAATGCCATACAATATTGATCACATAAACGGAAACTTCAAAGTTGTAATGGAACTGCAACTACATTTAAAATGCCATTGTTCATTGTTACATAATCTTACTTCAAACTTTTAATTTTAAAAAAAATTATATTTTTGAAACGTGGGAAACCTTTCAATTATTTTTTTATTAATCAAAATAGGGATTACATTCCATAACCTTTCCGTAAAATCAACTGCCTTATCGTGAGTTTAGATAGAGGGAGAATGTCACCCTTGATTTACGTGGTCACATGGACAATGACGTCTCTTACATTTCTCTCTTTGGTTACATGGGAAATGGGAATGTGAAAATTAACGTCTCTTACCTTTCTTGCTTTGGTCACATGGGAACACCAAAATTGTTGCACGGGTTTGCACAGGTTTACAGTTTGTGAGCATATGCACTATTTTGCGCATGGTGGGTTTGTGGACAGTTTGCTCTTGTGTGCACAGAGTAGCTACGAAGAAAATATGCATCCCCTCTTCCTTAGGAACGTTATTGAGTCTGGAATCAATAATCTTCATAACTTTTTCTCTTTTCTAGCTCGTCATCTTCTTCGCCCACCCTTTTATGTTCATTCCCTCTTCTTATTATCTTTCATCCACTGATTTCTTGCCACTAATAAGCTCAAGTAGAGCCACTTCGAATCTATACACATCGCTCACTCTGAATCTATACACCTCGCTCTTCTCGTCCACTTTCAGTGTGTACCCGTACTCTGTGTAAATTCAGTAATTAAAATTAAGAATTTGGCTATAAACGAGTGATAGTGATGGACTCTGGATGGCATTGCAAGTTCGGTTTGGTTGTGATTGGAACACCGATTTTGGTGTGATCACGGTTTGATGAGGGTGGAGGTGGTTTAACCTTTGGATTCCCTTGTTTGTTCGTGGATTTTTTGTTCCATGAGATTCCACATTCATTCTTGGAATATGGCATGGGGATGACTAGCTGAAAGAGAGATTTGGTTCAGCCAAGTCTATGGTCCGGTGGTACGTGGAAGTCCCAAACCTAGTCGGATTTGCCTATGATTAATAAAAGCTAAAGTCTTTTACTTTTTCACTTGTTTATATGTGAATTTAATGGTTGTCATATCTCTGATATTTATATAGTTTTATGTTGGTTATAAGCATGGTTATGTGACTTCTTCATGTCATGGTTATTTCATGTATTTACTTGTAATGGTTAAATGGATGGATGCAAGACCTAATTGATGTTATAGTTGTTCAATGGAGAAGGCCGTGAAACTTTTGGTTATCCTTAATAAGTTCTTTCAGTGATTCATGCTCTATCTTGTATCCTAAACCTGTAGGTTGCATTGATGCCAAGTGTTTGACAGAATGTCAGTGCCAGTTGGGGATGCTCAAGCCTATTCCTAAGGTTAAATTTTGATTTGTTTATATTGTCATCATGTCTTTGATGGATTTTGGAGGTTGTGAAAAGTTCTTGGCAGATGTTGGGATTTTGGGCTAGAAAATTGGCTCAAATCTCAGGGACGCTTGCACAGGTCTGTTTAAAAGAGTCCATGGACACTGGCACATATGCCTATGAGAGCAAATTTTGGTTCTGGATGATGTCATGCCTACAGTATGAGAGTGACTAGGGGTTAAAATGCTTAAAAAATCATTGAGACTTTGGGACAAGATGTCTGAGTGGTTGACATGTCTCCTGAGGGTGTTGGTGTTGACGTGGATGGGGTTTTTTTATATGTTCCACAGATTCCATTTCCTTAAGGTCACCAAGGAAGTTGAATCCATTATAGTGACTTCTCTCATCGCATGTGTTATCCCGACTGGTCGGTTTCTTGGGTGGACCTAGGAGGAGGGGGTGTTATAGATTGGTATCAGAGAATGGTTGCGCTCTCCTTGGGTGAGTGTGTTTGTCATGTATGCAAGTCAGTGGCATGTGTGCCTCTTACACTTGCATTCTATGTGCTTGTTGCATTGCATAATGGTTGATCATGAGCATGAGAGTGACGAAGGGTTAAAAGGCTTAAAACATCATTGGGACTCTGGGACAGGATGTCTGAGTGGTTGACATGTTTCCTGAGGTTGTTGGTGTTGATGTGGATGGGTTTTTTGATATGTTCTATTGATTACATTTCCTTAAGGTCACCAAGGAAGTTGAATCCATTATAGTGACCTCTCTCATCACATGTTTATCACAGTTGGTTGGTTTCTTGGGTGGACCTAGGAGGAGGGGGCGTTATAGATTGGTATCAGAGCATGGTTATGCTCTCCTTGGGTGAATGTGTTCGTCATGCATGCATGTCAGTTGCATGTGTGCATCTTAGACTTGCATTCCATGTGCTTGTTGCATTGCATAATGATTGATCATGATTGTAGTAAGGTTGTCATGAGGATCTTGATATTGATTTTGTGGAATGTATCGTCAAAATTATATGAGTCATTATATGATTATATGAAACTTGATTACATCCTTGTATGTAAAGTTGCATTCTTGGTTTTTTTATTATATGTATTAGTCTTGTAGGTTGGTTACAAGAATTGATTGCTTATGCTCTACTACATGCATTCATGTGTATGTGAAATTGATTTTGGCATTGTGTATGCATGTTGATGGTTGCATGTGGGAATGTGTATAATGGTTGTTGTTTTGCATGAGGTAATGGTTTGTGAAGTTGATATGGTCATGTATTGATGACTGGACTCTAGCTAGAATGATATGAATATGGTTTGGTACTCATGTATTATATGTCTATATGCAGTTGTCATGCATGTATGGTCTTGGTTATAGTTATGCATGAATAGTAGGTCAAACATGCCTTGTAAAGTCATGATACGCAGTGTAGTTCATTAGGGTGATATTGATATGTTATGATGCTAATGTGCTGGCTGAGATAGAGCAAGAGATCCAGATCATCATAATGAAGTTGCAGCATCAGTATTTGGGGTAAGAACAGATCATCATACATGTATTGTATGTTGACATGCGTGTATTAAGTTAATAATTTTTATATGCATTAGGGTTATATACATTAGGTTTACGTACATGTCTTTTGATGTTATGATTACATTCATGATAGATGTTAGTTGATTAGTGTAGTTATATGAACATATGTCGGAGAGTTAAGAATGATATTAACCTGTAATTGTATGCATTGTTATTGTTGTTTGAGATTAGACAACCTAATTATTAGGTTATATGTTGTAGATGAGCATGATATATAGCTTATTGTTGTTGTATGCTATTAGCTTGATGATTAGGGTTATCTCATTGAGATCTTGATGTTGTAATTTGTATTGGTCATATGTGTGATGGTTATGTTCATTGCATTGAATATATTGATGTTATATGTATTCTGTCAATGTGGCTTGGCCTATGCAAATGGTCATGGTTGCGATATTAAGATATGAGCTAGCATATTTGTGATTTGGTGTCGTACTAATCTAGACTAATCGTGCATATGTGATTGTTATGCATAAATGATAATTGTTTATGAGTTAGGATGTGAACATGTTAGTTAGCGATTGTTATGAATATCGTGATCTTATTTATGTTTAAGCTAATGTGTTGAAAATTTATATCATGCTAACTAGCTTGATTGTGCAGACAAGATAGCCTCCCTTGAGATACAATAAGGTACGAGTTTTATTATGTTGTATATTTGGTTCTTGATTGTTTGATTATGTCATCTAGTTAATTTGTTTAACATGGTATGCCGCAAGTTTGTTAAATGTTTGATGAACTGCATGATATGAGTATGTGTTCAAATGATTTTGTCTTAAGATGATTGTACTAACACATATATGTTAAGACAGTTGATATGTACTTGAGTATAGTAGGTGATACTTGTAGCATTGTGTCTAAGGAATATGAGTTGACGATGGATTATAACATGATTATTATTATTGGTAAAGGTTGATTCAATTTTTTTATATATGATTGTTTTGATTTTTAGAACGTGACACTAACATGTGTGAGCAAGTTGTAGGGAAAGATGCTTGTTATTAGTGTGACAAGGTAACAATTGATGTGCCTATATAACTAACAATTGGATGATGTGACAGTACTAGTAAGCCTTGATTGCAACCAAGTAAAAATGCAAAAAGGAAGGAATTGGAGAAGAACTCATTTAGCTATGTTTGAAAACCCTAATTTTGAACAAATGAGCATTTTTCATACAGGAAGTCTTCTTAATGTTGATTTTGTCTGACATTATGTGGATATGTGCTAGACTCTTGAACATGTGCTTGACAGGGACATTAGCTAGAGGTGGATTTATCAAGGGGATTGGATTCCCTTGAGAGATGGTGTGGATGTGTTCAGTTTCAAGCAATGTGCGTAGCACAACAAGATAAGGTAACTGGTGTATTAATATGTTTATTTATGCACTAACAATTATGTGTCTATGATAGTGTGATGCAGGGAGTTGCATGACAAAGAAATTTCCATAAAATTTTGAAGAAGGCTCTGGTTGAGCTTTCCTTGGGAACCATGGAGGTTGATTCATCGTGTCAATGGTTAGTCTTATGCTTTTGGTATTTTTCAATTGTTGTCCTTGATTTGCGATTTTGTGTGTGTCTAGTGCATAGCCATACCACTTTGTTGCGGTGTCGTATCATTATTGGTTTTCATGGTTTTCTTCTTGTTTATTTCTTGGTTTTCCTTTCTGTTTTGAGTCTTGGGAATTGGTTTGGGGAAGAGGAAGTTAATGGATCTCTGAGTGAGTTGTGTGGTACCAAACAGGTGATGTAAGACTCATATGAAGCTATGTGCATGAGTAAGTGTAGCAGAAGGTAAGAATATGACAATTGGTTGGATTGGTTGGTCCATAGTGGTAAATGGATGGTGGAAGTACAAACATGTGAAAGGTAACTCGAAAAAGTAAAGTAAGTGGATCTGAGGTGTCGTATGCCTTTTATATGTTGGGAATGATTTCTCATGTGCATGAATAAAGGATGTTCTCTTAACCTAGACTTTATGTTATCTGGTAATTATGTTATGATCATGAATATGATGATGTTTATATAGGTATACATGTATGTATGTATGTTGTTGTCTGTCAGGATGATGATAGTTTTATGCTAATGATTATATATGTATGTATCTATGTATGTATGTCACTATCTGACAGGGTTGTCGGGGATCATTCTTGTTGAGGAATGATTTCTTATGTAGGTGAATGGCATGAAGAAATTCCTAGTTCATGAGGAATCAAGTGGGAAGAGTAGCCTAACAAATATACAAGGTCAGTATCATCTGATTATGAGTTTATATTATGTGATTATATTATGTCTATGTTACAGACATGCTATACAGAGGG
Source organism: Pinus taeda (assembly GCA_000404065.3). Taxonomy (NCBI): domain Eukaryota; kingdom Viridiplantae; phylum Streptophyta; class Pinopsida; order Pinales; family Pinaceae; genus Pinus; species Pinus taeda. The sequence goes on along the minus strand of APFE030716116.1, from coordinate 1,817 downwards.
ATACATCAACAAAATTAAAGCAATGTGGTATGTGGCATGTTGGGACAAGCATGGATAAGACACTGGAAGCAAGGTTGCTTGGTAAAGACAATGTGGTTTTTTATGTGGGGTACTATCATTGTGCACATGTTACATATGTGATGTTATGTGCACGTAGTGTTGTGCGGATATTGCATATGTAGTGCTATGTATAGATGGTGCCATGTAGATGTTGGATATATGTTGCTGTGTAAAAATAATGTTATGTACCGGTGGTGTTGCATGCATGTTGTACATGTGGTGCTATGTACATATGGTGTTATGTGCATGATTGTATAAGTGGTGTTGTATTCATTTGTTTTTGTGTACATGTTGTACAAGTGGCGTGTGTGTAGGTGGTGTTGTATACATGTCGTGCATGTGGCATTGTGTACATATGGTGTCGCATACATGTCATGCGTGTGGTACTGTGTACATGTGGTATTGTGTACAGGTTGTACAGTGGTGTAATGTATGTGGTGTTGTGTACACGTTGTGTAGGCGGTGTCGTGTACATGTGATGTTGTGAACACGTTGTACGGGTGGTTTCAGTGTACAGGTGATACATATGGTACTGGTTGTTGAGCCTCAAACCTGCACCTTCCTATACACCCTCTTAGCCTTCTTTCTCCACTCACTTCATTCACCCAGTTGTTAAATCATTGCATTATAGTCTAAAAAGCACTGTTTATATGGTTTTCTGACTATACTTATGACTGTTGTTTGGTTTAGTTTTTTTGTTCATGCAGCTGCAGAAACTTGTCAGTTTTCCGCAGCCAGCACAGGTTTCCACAGCTAGCCTAGGATTCCGCAGCTATTTTGTTAAAAGCTGTGCTCCATGAGTCCTATGAAGAAACGAGCTACATGGGCAAGCTCCAGGTGGCGGATACATGGATCGTGTCCCTTCAAATCGGCCAAATCATCCATGGGAGGCCACGGTCAACCAAAGTCAAAGACAAGGCCAACCAAAGAGTTCAGCGGTGGCACGTCACTGTTTTGGGCACGTGAATGATACGTGGCACAGTCCTTAGCTCACGAAGGCACCAGCACACCTGGAGATCATTCCTGAGACCTAAATCTAACAGCCAACCACTCCAAAGATTTAAGAAACATGATGACAGTTACACTAGATCTCGGCTGAAGGGATCTACGTGTCTTTAGCAATGCAGTTAATAGTGTAGAAGTTGTTAGTTAGCTTTAGTATTTTGGCATTATAAATAACTCGTCGTTGAACGCTGTGAAAAAGCTTTTTGATATGTATGAATTCTTAACTGTTGATGTGATTCCAAACTGCTGGTTATCTTATCACCCCACTGTTTTATATGTTGTTGTTTTAATATATGAGAAGACTTTTTTGAGTTCAGCCGTGTGATTATTTGTTGATTGGCTGAAGTGGCAGAGGGCCCCTGCACGCTAAAGCCTTGTAAAGTGTTCATTTAGTTTTATTATGTTCTTGTTTTTATCATTAGCTTGTACATAATATATTGTTTGATGTTTCTGCTGTTTATATTTTCCCTTTGTTTCCTTATAGTTGTCAACTGATCAGTGCTTTTCTGCAGGTTTTCTTAGGCAGCCCGGGAAATTTTTCATCTTTTTGATAGCTATTGGCATATGAGATCATCTTGTCCTTCCTGCTAACTTTCATTTTCTGAAGTTTAAATTCAGCATTGTCCTTTTCAAGTTGAGATTGCTTATTTATTTTTCTGCTATTTAGATATCATACTGCTCACCAATTTATGGTTTCTTTCTATGGTCAAGTGACTCTATCAGCAAGAAATCAGAATATTACTAACTGTAGT
>APFE030716112.1:0-10829 GCA_000404065.3 Pinus taeda | reverse complement strand
ATTGGGTTTTATAGTTTAGGGTTTATAACACTATAAAATGTGTAGGGTTTAAGTTTTAAGATTTTCTATTTTGGGTTTAGGGTTTGGGGTTTAGGGTTCATGGTTTTGAGTTTATAACACCTTAGTAATTGTTTTAATAAACACTTAAAATAAAAGTTACAAAATACTTTTTAAAATGTTATAAAACACTTAGGATTTAGTGTTTAGGGTTTGGGGTTTACGGTTTATGGTTTGGGGTTTGGGGTTTTAGGTTAACGATTTACGGTTTATGGTTTAGGGTCTAAGGATGAACCACACGAACTTAATGGGGTATCTGCTGCTACATATTACACATAACACATTCATCTTGTTGAGCCTCGAGGAGTTATAAAGAAAAATAAATAAAAGGAAATAGGTTTATGAAGAAGGGTGAAAAAAAAAGGTCGGGGTATCTCATGTGCGACAATTATCCCCCTCTTACACTCACATAGCCAAGTGTGGTCTTCGCTTATTATAGATACTCCTAAAATTCTTAGGGTTTATGGTTTAGGGATTAGGATTTTGGGTTTAGGGTTTATGATTTATGGTTTATAACATTCTAGTAAATTTTTTCAATAAGCACTTAAATAAAAGTTACAAATAGTTTTTAAAATGTTATAAAATTCTTAGGCTTTAGTTTTCAAGGATTACGGTTTATAACACTTCAGTAAATGGTTTTGGTATACACTTAAATAAAAGTTACAAAACACTCCTTAAAATGTTATAAATAGGGTTTAGGTTTTAGGGATTATGGTTTAAAGTTTATAACACCTTAGTAAATTCTTTTAATAAACATGTAAGAAAAGTTACAAAACAATTTTTAAAATGTTATGAAATGCTTAGCGTTTAGGTTTTAGGTTATAAGGTATTATAACACTTTAGTAAATTGTTTTAATAAACACTTAAATAAAAGTTACAAAATGCTTTTTGAAATGTTATAAAAGGCTTCGGTTTAGCATTTAGGGTGTAGGTTTTTCAGTTTAGGGTTTACACCTTAGTCAATTATTTTCATAAAAAATTAAGTAAAAGTTACAAAACTCCTTTTAGAATGGTATAAAATTCTTAGGGTTTAGGGTTTGGAAGACTTTAGTAAATTCTTATAATAAACACTTAAATAAAAGTTAAAAAACAATTTTTAAAATGTTATAAATTGCTTACGGTTTAGGGTTAAGAGTCTAGGGATTATAAGACTTTAGTAAATCCTCTTAATAAACACTTAAATAAAAGTTTGAAATTTTTTTAAGATGTTATAAAATGCTTAGGGTTTAGCGTTTATGGTTTGGGGTTTGGTGTTTAGAGTTTAACGTTTAGGGTTTACAACACTTTAGTTAATGATTTTTAATAAACACTTAAATAGAAGTTACAATATGTTTTTTAAAATACTATAAAATTATCGAGGCTTAGCATTTAGAGTTTAGGGTTTAGGGTTTATGGCTTCACGTTTAGAGTTTAGGGTTTGGGGTTTAGGGTTTCTGGTTCATAGTTTAGGTTTGAGGGTTTATAACACTTTAGTGAATTCTTTTAATAAGCACTTAAATAATAATTAAGAAACACCTTTTAAAATGCTATAAAATGCTTAGGCTTTATGGTTTAATGTTCTCGGTATGGGGTTTAGGGTTTAAGGTTTAGGGTTTAGGGTTTGGGGTTTAGATGTTAGGGTTTAGAGTTTATAAGACTTTAGTAAATTATTTTAATAAAAAATTAAATAAAAGATTCAAAATACTTTCTAAAATGTTATAAAATGATTAGAGTTTAGGGTCTAGGGTTTGGGATTTAGGGTTTAGGGTTTAAGGTTTGGGATTTTGGGGTTAGATTTAGGGTTTAATGTTTAGGGTCTACAAAATTTTGGTAAATGCTTTTAATCAACACTTAAATAAAAGTTACAAAACAATTTTTAAAATGTTATGAAATGGTTATGGTTTAGGGTTCAGGGTTCAGGGTTTAGGATTTAGGGTTTGGGATTTGGGATTTAGGGTTTAGGGTTCAGGTTTTGAGGTTTAAGGTTTATGCTTTTGTGTTTAGGGTTTATATCTTTTGTTTATGGTTTATGGTTTATAACACTTCAGTAAATTCTTTTAATAAACACATAAATAAAAGTTACAAAATTCTTGTTAAATTGTTATAAGAATCGTAGGGTAGCGTTTATGTTTTAGTGTTTAGGTATTGGGGTTTTGGATTTAGGGTTTAGGTTTTGGGGTTTAGGTTTTAGGGTGTATAGTTGAAGGATTATAACATTTTAGTAAATTATTTTAATAAACACTTAAATAGAAGTTACAAAACGCTTTTAAAAATGTTATAAAATGCCTATGGTTTAGGGTTTAGTTTGTAAGGTTTAGGGTTTAGGGTTCTTTGTTTAGTGTTTAGCGTTTAGGGTTTGGGATTTGGGGTTTAGGGTTTGGGGTTTAGGGTTTAGGGTTTAGGGTTTGGGGTTTAGGGTTTAGGGTTTAGGTTTTATAACAACTTAGTAAATTGTTTAATAAACACTTAAATAAAAGTTACAAAATTATTTTTAATTGATCATAAAATGTTTAGGTTTTAGGGTCTACGGTTTGGGGTTTCGGGTTTTGGGTTTCTGGTTTAGTGTTTAGGGTTTATGGTTTATTTTTAGGGTTTTTAACACTTTAAAAAATTATTTTAATAAACACTTAAATAAAAGTTACAAAACTCTTGTTAAAATTTTATAGAATGCTTACGGTTTCATGTTCAGGGTTATAGCATTTTGTTAAATGCTTATAATAAACACTTAAAAAGATTGCAAAAATGTATTTTAAAAATTATAAAATTATTAGTGTTTAGGGATAGGGTTTATGGTTTGGGTTTGGCATTTATAACACTTTGATAAATTCTTTTAATAAGAACATAAAAAAAGTTACAAAACACTTGTTAAAATGTTATAAACTGCTTAGGATTTAGGGTTTAGGATTTAAAATTCTATAAAATGCTTATGATTTAGGGTTTAGGGTTTATAACACCTTAGTAAATAATTTTAATTAGCACTTAAAAAAAGTAAGAAAACGCTTGTGAAAATGTTATAAAATACTTAGGGTTTCGAGTTTAGGCTTTAGGGTTTAGCGTTTTGGGTTTAAAATGTTATAAAATGCTTACGGTTTAGTATTTAGGTTTAGGGATTAAAATGTTTATAAAATTGTTTTTATAAACACTTTAAAAAGTTACAAAACACTTTTTAAAATGTTATAAAATGCATAGTGTTTAGGTTTTAGGGTTTAGGGTTTATGGTTTATGTCTTATAAAACTTGAATAAATTCTAATAATAAACACTTAAAAAATGGTTACAAAATACTTTTTAAAATGTTATAAAATCCTCAGGGTTTAGGGATTAAAATGTTATAAAATGATTAGGGTTTAGAGTTTATGGTTTAGGATTTATAAAACTTTACTAAATCCTTTTAATAAACAGTTAGAAAAAAGTTACAAAACACTTACTAAAAGGTTATAAAATTCTTAGGGTTTATGTTTGAGGGACACCTTAGTAAGTTCTTTTATTAAAATTTAAAAAAGGTTACAAAACTCTTCTTAAAATTTTATAAAATTCTTAGTGTGTAGGTTTTAGGGTTTAGGGTTTATAACACTTTAGTAAATGCTTTTAATAAACACTTCAAAAAAGTTACAAAATTATTATTAGAATGTTATAAAATGTTTAGTGCTTAGGGTTTATAACAATTTAGTAAATTCTTTAAATAAACACTTCGAAAAAGTTACAAATGCTTGTTAAAATAGTATAAAATACTTACCGTTTAAGGTTTGGGGTTTAAAATGTTATAAAGTGCTTATGGTTTAGGGTTTAGGGTTTATGTTAGGGGTTTGGTATTAGGGTTTAGGGTTTGTGGTTTATAATGCTTTAATAAATTATTTTAATGAACACTTATAAAAAAGCTCAAAAACAGTTTTTATGGTTTAGCGTTTTTTTTGGTTTATGGATTTGTTAGGATTTTTACATGTTAGAGTTTGGGGATTAAGGTTAAGGGTATAGGGATTAGGGGTTGAGGTTTTATAGAAATTTAGTAAATGGTTTTAGTAAACACTTAAATAAGAGTTACAAAACACTTTTTTAAATGTTATAAAATCATTAGGTTTTAGGGTTTGGGGTTTAGGGCTTAGGGTTTAGGGTTTAGGTTTTGGAGTTTAGGGTTTATAGTTTATAATACCTTAGTAAATGCTCTCAACCTTTAGTCTTTAGGGTTTAGGGTTTATAAGACCTTAGTAAATGATTTTAGGGTTTATCCTTTAGGCTTTAAGCATAAGGCTATAGGATTTGGGGTTTGGAATTTAGGGTTTAGGTTTTATAACACTTTAGTAAATTATTTTAATAGAGACAAATAAAAGTTATTGAACGATTTCTAAAATGTTATAAAATTCTTAGTGTTTATTGTTTGGGGTTACGGTTTGGGATTTAGGGTTTTGAGTTTATGGTTTAGGTTTTTGGGTTTATGGTTTAGGCTTTATAACACTAATGTTACAAAAAAGATTTTTAAAATATTGGAAAAAAATTAGCTTTTGGGGTTTATGGTTTAGGGTTTATGGTTTATGGTTTGGGGTTTAGGATTTATAACACTTTAGTAAATTCTTTTAATGAAAACTTAAATAAAATTTTAAAATTCTTTTTAAAATGTTATAAAATGATTAGTGTTTAGGTTTTAGGGTTTGGCGGTTTAGGGTTTAGGGTTTCGGGTTTAAGGTTTAAGGTTTATCACTCTTTAGTAAATGCTTTTTCTAAACACTTAAATAAAAGTTACAGATTTTTTTTTTAAATGTTATAAAATGATTAAGGTTTACGGTATAGGGTATGGGGTTTGGGGTTTATAAAAATTTAGAAAATTATTTTAACGAAAAGTTACAAAGCACTTTTCAAAATGTTGTAAAATACATAGGCTTTAGGTTTTAGGGTTTAGGTATTTGGCTTTAGGGTTTACGCTTCATGTTTTAGGATTTTGGGTTAATAAGGATTTAGTAAATTCTTTTAATAAGCTCTTAAATAAAAGTTAAAAAACTCATTTTTAAAATGTTATAAAATGCGTAGGGTTTAGGGTTTGGGGTTTAAGGTTTATAAGGGTTTAGTAAATGATTTTAATAAGAACTTAAATAAAAGTTACAAAATACTTTTTAAAATGTTATAAAATGCCTGGAGTTTACTATTTAAGGTTTAGGGTTTATGGTTTCAGGTTTGAGGTTTAGAGTTAAGGGTTTAGTGTTTAGGTTTTATAACACTTTAGTAAATTATTTTAATAAACATTGTAATAAAAGATATGAAATGATTTTTAAAATGTTAATAAATGATTAGGGTTTAGGGTTTACCATTCAGGGTTTGGGGTTTAGGGTTTAGGGTGGTTTATCTTTTAGGTTTTATGGTTTAGAGTTTAGGATTTAGGGTTTATAACACTTTAGTAAATTCTTTTAGTTAGGCTAGTTTAGTCTAGGATAGAGTATGTTAGGCTAGGATAGAGTGGGTCAGGCTAGGTTAAGCTAGGCTAGAGTAGTTTAGGCTAGCTAGAGTAGGTTAGGTAGTTTAGGCTAGACTAGGCTAGACTAGGTTACCCTAGGGTATAATAGGCTAGGGTTTAATATGGTAGAGTGGGCTAGGCTAGGCTAGAGTTGGCCAAACTAGGCTAGGCTAGAGTAGGATAAGCTAGGATAGAGTAGGCTAGGCTTGTCTAGGCTATAGTAAGGTAGAGTAGGCTAAGCTAGAGTAGGCTAGAGTAGCTTAGAGTAGGCAAGACTAGGGTAGAGTGGGCTAGAGTAGGTAAGATTGTTAGGCTGCACTAGAGTAGGCTAGAGTATGAAAGGCTAATGTAGGCTAGACTAGAGTATGCTAGGCTAAGATAGGCTTGGCTAGGGTAGGGTAGGCAAGGCTAGGTTAAGCTAGGTTAGACTAGGTTAGGCTACACTGGATTAGGCTAGGCTAGGCCATAATAGGCTAGGCTCTATGCTAGGCTATGCTAGAGTAGCCTAGGCTAGGCTAGTGTAGGCTAGGATAGAGTAGGCTAGGCTAAGCTAGAGTAGTTTAGGCTAGGCTAGAGTAGACTAGGCTAGTGTAGGCTAGGATAGACTAGATGATGCTAAAGTAGGCTAGGATGGGCTAGAGTAGCCTAGGCTAGACTAAACTAGGCTAGGCTAGGCAAGGCAAGGCTAAGTAAGGATAGAGTAGGCTAGGGTAGGCTAGGTTAGGCTAGGTTAGGCTAGGTAAGCCTACAGTAGGTTAGGGTCGTCTAGGTTAGACTAGGTTATGCTAGGAAAGAGTAGGTTTTGATAGATTAGGTTATGCTAGGTTAGTATAAGCTAGGGCGGGCTAGACAAAAATAGGATAGGCTACACTGTAGTAGACTAGGGTAAGCTAGAGTAGACTTGACTAGGCTAATATAGAGTAGACTAAGGTAAGTTAGAGTATCCTAGCATGGGCTACTAAAGACTAGGTTAGGCTGGGCAAGGCAAGGCTAGGTTAGGTTACATTAGGCTAGGCTAGGAAAGGTTAGGCTATGTTAAGTTAGGTTAGGTTAGCTTTCGATACATTAGGTTAGGTTAGGTTAGTTTATGCTAGGATAGTGTAGGCTAGGTTAGGCTAGGCTAGGCTAGGTTGGGCTAGGCTAGCTTAGGTTACGTTAGGCTAACATAGCTTAGGTTAGGTTAGGTTAGGTTGAGCTAGGCTAGGCTAGGCTAGAGTAGGCTAAGGTAGGCTATAATTGGCTAGAGTATGGTAGGTTAGTTTAGTTAGCTAGGTTAGTCTAGGCTAGATTAGGTTAGGCTAGGTTAAGCCACACTAAAGTAGGTTAGGCTAGGCTAGCGTAAGCTAGGGTAGGGTAGAGTAGTCTAGGCTAGAGTAGGGTAGGTTGGAGTAATATAGGCTAGGTTATGCTAGGAAAGAGTAGGTTAGGCTATGCTAGATTAGGCTAGGCTAGGCTCGACTAGGTTAGAGTATGCTAGAGTAGGATAGGGTATATTAGGCTAGGCTGGGCTAGGGTAGACTAGTGTAAACAATTCTAGGCTGGTCTAAGGTAGGTTAAGCTAGGCTAGAATAGGTCAGGCTAGGCTAGGCCAGAGTAGGCTATGGCCTAGGCTAGCGTAGACTAGAGTAGGCTAGGCTAAGCTAGGGTAGTTTAGGCTAGAGTTGGTTATGCTATGGTAGAGTAGGGTAGGTTAGTTTAGGCTAAGCTAGAGTAGGTGAGGCTAGGTTAGGCTAGGCTAGTGTAGTTTAGTGTGGGTTAGGATAGATTAGGTTGCGCTAGAGTATTTTAGGCTACGTTAGGGTAGGCTAGAGTAGGTTAGGATAGAGGATGCTAGACTAGGCTAGGTTATAGTAGCTTAGGCTATGATAGAATAGGCTAGGGTAGGCTAGTTTAGGCTAGGCTAGAGTAGGTTAGGCTAGGTTAGGCTAAGTTAGGCTAGGCTAGAGTAGAGTAGGGTAGGTTAGGCTAGTTTATGTAGTTAGGGGAGGTTATAAAACAAGAAATAAAATGCAGCTCAACAAAACCACACAAGTAAAACTCAGGATTTATGTGGTAAAACCCTAACAGGGTGTCGAGGAAACATCCAACGGGCAAGGGATGGTAGTGGAAAAAATAACTGTTTCTTGAAGCTTTGACATCCAACTAATTTCTCCACCTACGAAAGTGAAGACATAACCTATAGTAGATCTTATTTTGTCTAAATCACTTGCATAATCAGCATCTACATATCCACAGACGGATCCTTCACTACGATTAAAGATGATGCAATGGTTACTTGTGCCTCTTAGATATCGAAGCACCCATTTCACTACTCGTCAATGTTCCTCACCTGGATTTGCCGTGAACCTACTGACAACTCTAATTTCATGTGAAATGTCAGGTCTTGTGGATACCATCGCATACATTAAGTTGCCTACAACATTTTCATATGGTACATGAGACATATATTGCTTTTCTTCATCTGTTCTAGGTCTCAAAACCGAAGAAAGCTTAAAATGGGAACCTAATGGAACATTAATAGGTTTCACATTCTTCATATAGAGCATTCCAAGTAATTTTTCCACATACTTCTGTTATGATAACCAAAGCTTACCATTTTTCCTGTCTCTATGTATCTCCATGCCCAAGATGTGTTTTACTGCTCCAAGATCCTTCATATCAAACATCCTAGAGAGCTGAGCCTTTAACCTATTGATCTCTTCCTAGGGTTTGGTGTTGAGGGTGTATGGTTTAGGGTTTAAGGTTTATAACACTTTAGTAAATTCTATTAATAAACACTAAAATAAAAGTTACATAACACTTTTTAAAATGTTATAAAATGATTAGAGTATAGGATTTAAGCTATAGGGTTTAGGGTTTAGGGTTTAGGATTGATGGTTTATAACACTTTAGTAGATTATTTTAATAAACACTTATAAAAATTAAAAAACCATTTTTAAAATGCTATAAAATGTTGAGGGTTTAGGGTATGGGTTTTAGGGTTTTAAGTATAGGGTTTAGAGTTTAGGGTTAGGGGTCTATGGTTTAGAGTTTAGGTTTTAATGTTTATAGCATTTTAGTAAATGTTTTTAGTAACCACTTAAATAAAAGTTACAAAACGTTTTTAAAATTGTTATAAATTGTCTAGGGTTTGGGGTCTAGGGTTTAAGCATTTTCAGTTTAGGGCTTAGGGATTGGGTTTCATAGTTAAGGGTTTATAACACTATAAAATGTGTAGGGTTTAAGTTTTAAGATTTTCTATTTTGGGTTTAGGGTTCATGGTTTTGAGTTTATAACACCTTAGTAATTGTTTTAATAAACACTTAAAATAAAAGTTACAAAACACTTTTTAAAATGTTATAAAACACTTAGGATTTAGTGTTTAGGGTTTGGGGTTTATGGTTTATGGTTTGGGGTTTGGGGTTTTAGGTTAACGGTTTACGGTTTACGGTTTATGGTTTAGGGTCTAAGGATGAACCACATGACCTTAATGGGGTATCTGCTGCTACATATTACACATAACACATTCATCTTGTTGAGCCTCGAGGAGTTATAAAGAAAAATAAATAAAAGGAAATAGGTTTATGAAGAAGGGTGGAAAAAAAAAGGTCGGGGTATCTCATGTGCCACAATTATTTTCCTCTTACACTCACATAGCCAAGTGTGGTCTTCGCTTATTATAGATACTCCTAAAATTCTTAGGGTTTATGGTTTAGGGATTAGGATTTGGGGTTTAGGGTTTATGATTTATGGTTTATAACATTCTCGTAATTTTTTTCAATAAGCACTTAAATAAAAGTTACAAATAGTTTTTAAAATGTTATAAAATTCTTAGGCTTTAGTGCTCAAGGATTAGGGTTTATAACACTTCAGTAAATGGTTTTGGTATACACTTAAATAAAAGTTACAAAACACTCTTTAAAATGTTATAAATAGTGTTTAGGTTTTAGGGATTAGGGTTTAAAGTTTATAACACTTTAGTAAATTCTTTTAATAAACATGTAAGAAAAGTTACAAAACAATTTTTAAAATGTTATGAAATGCTTAGTGTTTAGGTTTTAGGTTATAAGGTATTATAACACTTTAGTAAATTGTTTTAATAAACACTTAAATAAAAGTTACAAAATTCTTTTTGAAATGCTATAAAAGGCTTGGGTTTAGCATTTAGGGTGTAGGTTTTTCGGTTTAGGGTTTACACCTTAGTCAATTATTTTCATAAAAAATTAATTAAAAGTTACAAAACTCTTTTTAGAATGGTATAAAATTCTTACGGTTTAGGGTTTTTAAGACTTTAGTAAATTCTTATAATAAACACTTAAATAAAAGTTAATTTTTTTTTAAATGTTATAAATTGCTTATGGTTTAGGGTTAAGAGTGTATGTATTATAAGACTTTAGTAAATCCTCTTAATAAACACTTAAATAAAAGTTTGAAATTTTTTTAAGATGTTATAAAATGCTTAGGGTTTAGGGTTTAGGGTTTATGGTTTGGGTTTGGTGTTTAGAGTTTAACGTTTAGGGTTTACAACACTTTAGTTAATGATTTTTAATAAACACTCAAATAGAAGTTACAATATGTTTTTTAAAATAGTATAAAATTATCAAGGCTTAGCATTTAGAGTTTAGGGTTTAGGGTTTAGGGTTTCACGTTTAGAGTTTAGGGTTTGGGGTTTATGGTTTCTCGTTTATAGTTTAGGTTTGAGGGTTTATAACACTTTAGTGAATTCTTTTAATAAGCACTTAAATAATAATCAAGAAACACCTTTTAAAATGGTATAAAATTCTTAGGCTTTACGGTTTAATGTTCTCGGTATGGGGTTTAGGTTTAAGTTTTAGGGTTTAGGGTTTATAAGACTTTAGTAAATTATTTTAATAAAAAATTAAATAAAATATTCAAAATAATTTCTAAAATGTTATAAAATGATTAGAGTTTAGGGTCTAGGGTTTGGGATTTAGGGTTTAGGGTTTAGGGTTTAAGGTTTGGGATTTTGGGGTTAGATTTAGGGTTTAATGTTTAGGGTCTACAAAATTTTGGTAAATTCTTTTAATCAACACTTAAATAAAAGTTACTAAAAAAATTTTAAAATGTTATGAAATGGTTATGATATAGGGTTCAGGGTTCAGGGTTTAGGATTTAGGGTTTTGGGTTTGGGGTTTAGGGTTTAGGGTTCGGGTTTCGAGGTTTAAGGTTTATGTTTTTGTGTTTAGGGCTTATAGTCTTTTGTTTATGGTTTAGGGTTTATAACACTTCAGTAAATTCTTTTAATAAACACATAAATAAAAGTTACAAAATTCTTGTTAAATTGTTATAAGAATCATAGGGTTTATGTTTTAGTGTTTAGGTATTGGGGTTTTGGATTTAGGGTTTAGGTTT
>APFE030716102.1:21530-68543 GCA_000404065.3 Pinus taeda | reverse complement strand
TGTACATATGCATCACATCCAAATACCCTCAGATGTGAAAGAGAGGGTTTATTACCAATCCATACTTCTTGTGGAGTCTTATCCTCCAACGCTGATGAAGGTGACCTGTTGACCAAGTAACATGCAGTATCCACCGCCTCTGCCCAGAATTCCTGTCCTAACCCAGTACCACTGAGCATGCTTCTTGCCCTTTCCATCAACGTCTTGTTCATTCTTTCTGCCTCCATTTTGTTGAGGTGTATATGGAGTAGTCTTCTACCATGCTATACCACACTTCTTACAGAATTCTTCAAATTCCTTGCTGTAGAATTCTCCACCATTATCTGTCCTCAACCCCTTTATCTTCTTCTCTGTCTGATTTTCCACCAGAGCCTTAAATTCTTTAAACCTGTCAAAGACTTCAGATTTCTTCTTAAGGAAATATATCCATGTATTCCTTGAGAAGTGATCTATAAATGATACATAGTACACAGACTTACCCAGTGATGGAACCTTCACAGGTCCAAACACATCACTGTGCACAAGCTCTAAATTTGTTTCGTCCTCTTACCACCAGAGGGGAAACTCACCCGATTCTGCTTCCCATATACACAATTTTCACAGAAATCAATCAGAGAGCTATTACTCATACCTTCTACCATACCTTTACCATTAAGTATTCAAAGGCCTTTCTCTCCAATATGTCCAAGCCTTTGATGCCACAGCATGGTCTTCTCTCCAGAGACCACTAGATTTTCTACTCCATTTTCAGGAACAATAGAACTATTGCATCCGTCAACAATAGTGCTACCTTGCAGCTTGTACAGAGTTCCAATCTGAACTCCCCACATCAATACTAGTGCTCCTCGAACCATCTCGCAGATATCCTTCTTGAATACTGTCTTTACACCTGCATCATCCAGCTTGCTTACAGAAATCAGATTTCTGGCCAATGCAGGAATATGCAGAACACCCGGAGGGGTTCTAACCCTTCCACCTTGCATCTTCAACTTTACTTTTCCACGACCAATGATTCTAGCCTCTATCATCTCCTAAGAAGACATCACCACCATCGTATTTCTCATACTCGTAGAACCACTCTCTATGGGGAGTGAAGTGAAAAGGATGCACCTGAGTCAATCAACCATGCCTCATGATCTACATGTGTACTTGAAGAAGCCAAGTATACATCCCCACCTTCATCTGAGGTGGTTTTCGCCTCTACAGAAGGAGCATCATTAGATCCCTTTCCTTTATCAGGAGCTTTAGATTTACACTCCCTTCTGAAGTGCCCTTCCTTTCCGCATTTCCAGCACACCACCTTTATAGGTTTTCTTAGAGATTTAGATCTCCTTCTAGATCTAGATCTCCCACTCGATGACTTATTTTTGTTTCTGTTCTAGGACCGTCCTCATACAGACAAGGCATCACCATTCTGGTTGTCCATATTTTTCCGTCTCATCTCCTTTGTCAGCAAGGCTGAGACTATTTCATCAAACTGCAAAGAAGTTGCATTGTTACCTATTGCAATAACCAAACTATCCCATGAATCTAGTAGAGAATACAACAGGCTCATGCACTTATCTTCATTTGAAATTTTAATATCAACAGATGATAACTGACTTACCACAGTATTAAACGCATTCAAATTCTCTGTCACTGAGTCTCCATCTTTCATCCTCAGGTTATACAACTTTTTCCGTAGGAACAGTTTATTCACCAGAGACTTAGATTGGTACAAAGTCCCTAACTTGTCCCACGGAGCCTTCGCCGTAGCTTCCCCTGATACATTCAGCAATACTGAATCTGAGACACACAATCATATTGTGCTCTTTGCCTTCCGATCCAACTTCTTCATTCTTCATCGGTCACTCCTGTTGGTTTAGTACCCAGATCTACCGCGATCCACTGATCTTTATCCACCAACAGATCCTCCATATTGAGTTTCCACAACTCAAAACTCTGACCATTGAACTTCTCAATCTCTATCTTTCCGCTGCTCGCCATCTTCTTTCACCCCCAGAATCGATCTCGCTGATCTCCCACTGAACAGGGTCTACCACAGGCCCGAGCGAAACCCCTCAGCATCAAAGGCATCCCCTTGAAGCCAAAACGGCTCTGATACGAAATGTAGGTTTTATCCCTGTACAAAAATTACGTGCATACAAATTCTAAGACAAAGAAAATAAACAATGTGAGAGCATAACACATAAAACACATATGCATAGATATTTTCCCCTGGATCCCAAAACCGGGACTACCAGCTTGGTTTTTCATTATTTTCCTTTCAATGTTACAATACATATTTATACATGCCGAAGCGTCCAATACCATGGACCAAAAACCGTCACGTCCAAACCATGGACTGAAAACCATCGCGTCCAAAAAACATGTGAGAAAATCATGCACAAAACCATAGGTGGGTCCACCCAACCTAACATAGGGTACGAAACCAAAATTTTCTGGGGCGCTACCCCGGACCCCATAAAGTGGGGTTACGGGTACCCCTCAAACCCCCTGTTAACTATGTGGAAAGAATATAACCCAACCCAACAAGATTTTCCTTTCCCAGTCAGTCCTTTATTGTGATATCGAATTCCTGCAATAAAATTAGCCATCTGGTTACCCGTTTGTAATAGGTTTGTTTGCTAAATATTTTATGGCAGAGTGATCTGTATATAAAATAACAGGATATCCAGTGATATAATGCCTAAATTTATTAATGGCATGTATTACAACTAAAAATTCCTTTTCAGTAATAGTATAGTTCAATTCAAAAGGGGACAAATTTTTGCTAATATAATAAATTGCATATGGTTTTTTATCCTCTTCCTGACCAAGGACTACTCCAATAGTTATGTTTGAAGCATCTGATGAAATTTGAAATGGCAGGTCCCAATTTGGTCCTCAGAGTACTGGAGCTGTTGGTACAAGCTTTTTTAGATTCTCAAAAGCGCGATCACATTTTTCTATGCAAACAAAGTCAATGTTCCCTGTTAGTGCATATAAAGGTGTAGCAATATGAGAAAAATGTTCAATAAAGCTTCTATAATAACCAGAGAATCTGAGAAAATTGCATACCTCTGTCTCAGTGGTAGGAGTAGGTATTAACAAAATTATTTGAATTTTTGCTAGATCTAACTGTATTCCAGCTACTAAAATATAATGGCCTAGAATAAGTCCTCCAGTCATCATCATATAGCATTCTTCATGGCTCAGATAGAGCCTAGTGGCAATGCATCGCTACAACACTTTTTATAGTGTGTCTAATGCTGGGTCGAAATCATCTCCGTATGGTGTAAAGTCATCCATATATACTTCAAGCACTTTATTTATTAAATCTGAAAAAATACTAAGGGTAGCCCTTTGAAATGTAGCAGGGGCATTACATAGGCCAAAAGGTAAAACTATATAGGCAAATTTTCCCCAAGGACAGGTAAAGGTAGTTTTGTCATGGTCTTCAAGGGCAATTTGAATCTGATTGTATCCACTGAAGCCATCCAAGAAAGAAAAGAATTTCTTTCCTGCTAATGTATCTAATACCTAGTCATTGAATGGAAGGGGAAAGTGGTTTTTTTGTGTTGCTTTATTCAGTTCTCTATAATCTACACAAATCCTCCATTTTTCATTCTTCTTTGGTACCACCACAAGTGGCGAGACCCATTTGGTATCAGAGATTGGGTAAATAAATTTCACATCCAAAAGTTTTTGAAATTCAGCTTTTACAATGTCCTTTAGGTGAGGGTTAAGTCTCCTTTATGGTTGGCGAATAGGTCTTACATCCTTCTCTATGTAAATGTGGTGTGTACACAACTGGGGATCAATTCCTTTCATGTTAGGATAATCCCATGCAAATTCTTCTTTATGTTTTCTCAGTAGTTGAATTAGCTTGTGTTCTTGTTCTAGAGTCACATTTCCATTAATGTTTAAAGTTTTTCCCGGCTCAATTCCTACAGTTTTTCTATTTGATACAAAGGTAGTAGGTATTGTTTGATCATGGGTATCTTTGAGAGGTCCTTCTAATTCACTATCAAATGTTGCTTCTATCATCTGGCACTGTATGTGTGATCTAGATTTAGCCTGGCTAAGAAAGTTGTTAATAACATCATCCTCTGTTTGATCTTTGAAATCGAGGGCATCTTATATGGTTAATGGAGATCTAATATTTTCAGTGAGGTATAATGCAGGATGCTTGTTAGTTTTCATTCTTGTGACACTTTCCTGGGCTGGAGGATACAGGGCTAGATTCTTGATATTAGCCTCTCTATTTATGCTCATATTGCCTTGTCGACAGCTAATATAAGCGTCAGTAGTTGCAAGCGAAGGTCTTCCTAAAATTAATGGATGTCCATCAAGTCAATTTTTGGGTTTTATTATCACAATGTCAGCAGGATACTCCTAGGAATCAACAGATACCATGACATCATGTAGTGTGCCTTTTGGCCTAACCACACATCGGTTGGAAAGTTCTAATAAAGTGGAGGTTGGTTCTACTGATGTAATGGCCAGTTTTTTACAAGTGGTGGTTGTTAGGATATTAATTGCAGCCCCTAAATCAACTAAGGAATTTGCAAAAGTTTTCCCATGGATTTGTACTGCTACTATCGGATTTCCTGGGTCTTCATATTTAACAGGTGTTTCTCTTCCTGATAATAGGTCAGATAAAGTGCCAACTACTTGGACTGTTTGGTTATTTGTTATTCTCCTCCTTGGTTTTTTATACATAGCTCCTTGATGGTCTTTGCATATATTGGGATGTCTAGGATGGCTTAGAGGAGTAGGATTTTTATCTACAGATTTTTAAGTTCTCCCAGAATGTCAAAATCAAGATGTTGTGTAGGTCGAGGTATAATTAATTGTTCTGGGAATGGAGGAGAAGATGTGATTACTTGATTATGAGTTTGTTGTCTCATCACATCCTCTTCTTGAAATAGTTATTCTATAGGTAACTGATTTTCAACTTGAACAGTTTTATCTCCCTTTGTTTCAATGATGCGCCCAGATCTCAATTGAAGGTCCTTACACTCCCTTCGATCGGTTCCTATGTCTGGTGTTTCAATTATTTGAATAGATTGGACCGCTTTGTTATTCAGATTAGGGTTGGGTTTGGCTAGGAGTTGCAATCCTAAATTAGACTAGGGGTTTTGTTGTAAGGCTGGCAGTGTACGTTTAGGGAGTGGAATGGTTCCTACTGGCTGGTTCATCGATCTTTGCCAGTTTATCTGCCACGTTTGACTCTATGAAGTAGGAGAGGACCATTGTGGTGGATATACATTATTTTGCCAATATGGTGGGGTATAGGGAAAATTTTTCCAATTGGGTTGACTTGCTGGATTCGGCCATGGTGATGATGAAGGAAATGGTTGTTGTGACCAATTCGAGAATGGAGATTGATTTTGCCACATAGTATTGTATTGATGAGCATGATATTTTGGATGCTGAAAAGAAGAAGCTGGATCGGAAAACATACCTGATTGTTGTGGCTGCCATTGACGACGTTGATTAAGTAGGTACACCGATTCTGGCTCTTCCTCTGCTTCCTTGTATACTGCTTTCAATCCAGGAAGTGAGGGACAACTTTCAATAGAATGATATTTTTTACAAATGGCACAGAATTGAATCACATCTAATGGACATTCTTTGTGGCTATGTTTTTTTCTGCACCTAGGACAGAAGATTGCCAAATTTTGTTTTGCCTATGCTTGTTTCTTCTTGGCCTACATAATATCAAGTTGTGTTGTCAGAGTCCCTAATATATCAGTTTTAAAATTTTCTAATAAATTTCCAATTTCTGCACGAGTTACTCCTTCTGTAGAAACTCTATTACCTCTTGCAAACCGAGCATGTTTTTCTATTTTTGGTCTTGTGCTGCCTCTTGAACTCCTGATACATAAATTAATAATGTCAACAAAATTTTCCTGATAAATATCTCCTTTTCCCATAATGTTTAGTGTTCTGATCCATTGTTCCTTCATTCCTCTAATTAATGTAGTTTTCAATGCATTATCAGGTAAGGGTAATGATGCATAAGGAGATCTTTGAAGATTATACTGAAAACACTCGACATATTCTTCTAATGTTTCATTTGGTCTATCCATCATCTGAAATATTTCATCTTTCAACTCTCTAGACCTACAATAATCTTGATATTTCTTTAGAAAAGACTCTTTCATTTGATCCCAGTTATTTATAACACCACCACCCAACCCCATAAACCATCGTAAAGCAGCTCCTTTTAATGTAGAGGGAAATAATTTCAGTTTTTGGGGGTCGGTGGTATAGTCATAACCTCTACACAACACATCAAATTTGAATAAGAATGTGTGAGGGTATTCTGATGTAAGGCCATGAAATGTAGGGATATGCTAGAGAGGAAATGCTTTCATAGGAGCATTAGTTGTAGTGTCCAAGATGGGATATTGTAGTGTCAAAGTTTGGGTGTTTGGCTGGTTTTGGGCCATTTGGTCAAATACGTGCAATAATCTTCTGGGATATCTAGGAGGGTATTCCTAGGCTGATGAGGAGGATTGGCTTTAACAAGAATGGCCTTAACAACACTTCCTTTATCTGGGATGATGAGAGTTCCTAATGTCTGGGAAGAGTTTGGCTCCTGATGTTCTTCAACTTTGTTATGGATAATTTTTGCAGCACTTCCCTTATCTTGGTTGCTTAATGGTGGAATTATCCCAAGAGGAGATTCTGGTTCTCTAGTTTCCTCGGTTTCTCCTCCCCCTTCACAGAGGTTGCTAAGGTTCCCTTCTTGCAATGATTTTGGGCTAGAATTCTTAATTTCAAAATCCTGCTCATCGGTATGACTATGCAGCTCAGCAAAGGCTACAGATGGTGATCCTGTGGCCTGAAGGGAACTAGTAGGTTGTCTAGAAGTGACTTTTCTAGGCCCTACTGAAGGCTGAGATTCTTCTTTCTTAAGGATTTCATCTATAAAGGTTGATTGGCCAAGAGTCACCGACCCCTTTGCTTTGTCAGGCTTGGGTAGAGGTTTAGGATTCTTTTCAAGCTTTTTCTGCTTAGTCATGCACACAAATCAACTACTAAGTTCTACCCAAACAAAACAGCAACAAATCTGCAGGAAAGCGGTAGGGGAGCGAGGCTATTACATACTTCACACGCAGGTTCTTACCTTTCGTTTTTAAAACCCAATTCTTTCCTCACAGGTTCTTACACTACTCTGGAAAAGAGACAAATGGCTACACTCTTCCCCGGCAAC
This sequence comes from Pinus taeda, assembly GCA_000404065.3. Taxonomy (NCBI): domain Eukaryota; kingdom Viridiplantae; phylum Streptophyta; class Pinopsida; order Pinales; family Pinaceae; genus Pinus; species Pinus taeda. The sequence continues at coordinate 61,336 of APFE030716102.1, read as the reverse complement.
GACACCAAAATGTGGAGCAGTAAAAAGGGTCTTTTTCACCTCTATTTACCCTACATTAATTGTCAATCCATGAACGGTTTGTTATTTCAAAGAGTGTACTCAGTCTGAGGCAGTCAATTGTCAGAGTAATGCTAGTATTATAGTGCTCTCAATACAAGAGTAAACGACTGCTTCAAATGAAATCTATTTGCGGAAAAAACCTAGAATTTAAATCATGTGTTCTGAAAGCTACAACAATTTATCAGTCAATGGTACAGTAACAGTAACTCTTCCCTCTGTAAACTGATGCAATTAAAAAGGCACTCAAAACAATGATCATCGAACTGGGAACTAGACAATATATGACAATGTTCACTACAACTTCAAACCCTCTGCATACCAAAGCAATAATAATCTTCAAATAACAAGAAATGGAATAGCAACTATCTCTATGAATCAAATTGAACAACAAAACTTTAATCTATGGAAATAAATGCAGCGATTGCATCCTACAAGAATCAGATAACAATCTTTACTCTAAAGACAAATTAGACAGCAAACGGAAATAGAATGGCAGCTAATCAGAAATGAAATATAGAACAACAACTAGAATCAAATATAAATTTATGATGAACCAAGATAAATATCACACAAGGCACGCTTAATATTAGAAGAAACAATAATCTTAATTTTATACAACGAGTATCAATCTCAGGTATAATGAATAATGATTGGGATTCGCAATGGAACATCAACGCTAAGTAAACAACAATCGAAATTAAGTGTAAACTGTAGACGAATACACACTTATACATGTTACAGCACGATTACTCTATAATTGAACAACAATAATATTCTATGAGGAATAACAATGTTATATCCATGGCTAAAGGAACAACAATGCGTTACAAAGTCAGAATGAACAACACATCATTCCTGTCATAGAGAAAAACATTACTCAGTTGAGCATAAACAAAATATAACAGAACCATGATGTAAAATAGCAACACACATCAGATTACTGAACAAAGCTAATAATGAAAACCACACACAAATAAATAATGGTACAGAAGCAAGTGTTCCACCACGGCCCAACCCTTAGCCTCTAGGGACACACTGCTTGATATTACTCCAGAATCAAAGAGGGAATGAGAACCAAACTTATATTAAAACATCAAAACATAGTTACACTAATTGATCTTCAACGAGAGTCGATGATCAAAGTTTCAAATATAAAGGAGAATTGCATAAAAATAACAACAAGTTGTCCCCCGGGATAGAGTTGTTGCCCCTTTTTATAACAGCCAAACGACAATATTAACAATGCAGAAGATCGTTACGATAGTGATCCCTCAGGACCAGAGGATCCTGAGGGATTCATCAAGCTGTTAACTTGCATTTATCTTCTTATCCTTTTGTGCTGATTGGAGATCTCCTTTTCCTTTTCCTGGCTGTTACACTCCAATTTGGATCACCTTGTTTGAGCGATGTTCCCTGCCAAAGGGACAACAGTTAACTTGGTCTTGTTCTTTCCTTTGGGATGTCAGTCCTTCGTTCTCTCCTCTTTTTGTATAAAAAAAGGGTGATTATTAGTTATTTCATATTACAAATAAACCTTCTAGATTTTATCATATTTTTCTACCATATGCTTAGCTCATGATGTGAAAAGGTTGTGAGTTTTGAAGAAAAGATAACAAGGTAAATGAAACGAACATACCTTCTCTAGTGCCCAACACTAATATTTGAATGGCCATAAATTCTCATATGTGGCTTGGATCAAGATAACATTTATATCGTTATAAATCTATTGATGAGTTGGATCAGATGGCATGGTCAATCTTGAGTTTTGACAAAGGTAAAAATTAAGAATATTTTGTAACCCTATTTCCCTAATGACACCTTAGACATTGGGTTAAGCCTAAGTAACACCTCTCAATTCGTTTGGAAGGTACAAGGGGGTAGGAGGCAATGTTAAAATATAATGATACACAATTAGGATGAACATAAGAGATGTTCTTCATAACTATAATAAACAAATATATAAATAAAAATTAATTAGGGAGATTAAGTACTTGAATTTTTTTAAAGAAAAACTCTCTTTAATTCAATTAATATGAAAATATTGAAAATATAATGAGTTTGAGTAACTAGGAAAGATACCATATATGCATAAAAGTAAGCATAATCATGCAAGGTTTCAATATCGATTGTTTTGAAGTTGCTTGCCTGATATTAATCATTATATTATAAATAACTCTTAGTAAATTTTAAATGTTTAAATTCATCTCAAACATACACATATAAATAATGATGGTCCCTTATGAATTTCATGTCATTTTTTGGAACTAGAACTAGGATAGAGTTATCTTAGTTTAGGATTAACCAAGTGTTAAGAGGAATGAATCCCTCAAGCTTCAAACATTTTCATGGATTTGAGCCCTCTCAGCACTTGGTAGATCAAAACAAATAAGTAGATGAATCTATAATACTACCTTTATTCATGGATAATCAATGTATATACATATATAGGAAAATAACAGGTATATCTCTTATACCTAATATTATAAAGATATTGCTTGTGTAACTTCGAACATTCCAATAATTCATTAGTTACTTACTTGTATGATTATTTCTATGATTTCTCCCCAAATGTCGAAATGTGTCTCCTATTCCTAGCTTTCCTCCACATATTAAAAATTTATCTTTTCCTTGAGGTTTCATTAATATATCCACCACAATATCATTGAAAAAATTAACATTATGTCCTAATGAAGTAGACACTAAATAATATTTAATCATATTTATTCTTTTGATTTGTTCCTTTATATACATATTTTGAGGGATCAAAAAATTACAGTCTTCCCTCCAAAACCAAATGCCTAAAATGTAATGAATCTAAGTCCACTCATTTAAAATTGCTATGAAAACTACCTTTTGATCACATTAATCAATTTTTTATCACCTCTTTTTATTATTAATCATAACTTGCAATGATATCAAAGAAGCATTCGCATCTCCATCCTTCTTTATGTAAAAATTTGGATTACTCTTACTTTTGTTGCATTGACACGCAATCATTAGGATTCGATGAATATATGTAAATAATATAAATAGTAAATAATGGAGAATAGGAATATGAGAGACACTGGGAGGTGAAGTCCAAGGGTCTTTCCTTCGTATATATCCATGAGCAATCTTAATACATAGACACAATTCATTTATGGAGTTACCTCCTCGCGTGACATGGTATCAAAGCCAACCCCATTTTAGCTTCCATCTATCCCTGTAACTCCTATTCCTTCCATTATTTCCTATCATATTATGTCCTATATCCCTATTATCTGTACATTTGGAAAATTTGTTCTTTCCCTTCTGCATTGAACAATTTTATGTGTATGCTGCTCTGGGTGTTGGAATAAAGTGGAAGTTGACTTTGCATGAACTATGTTGTGAATTGTGCTCGATGCATTTCAGTCTGATCATTATTGCAATAAAATGGAGACCATGTAATGCATTTTGCATAATCGTGGTGTGGGTGCTCCGCGTGGTGCGACTGTTGGTGTGTACAAATCTTATCTATTGTGTGTTGGTATGCATTCTATTTTTATCCAAATGTCGGATTTTTTGTGAACGCATTTCCATGGGCGTTGAAGTGAAAAATGTGAATGATGTATGTAACTCCCATTTAATAAGTGGTTAATACCTCCCCTCGCATTGCTCCATACCTTGGCTCCTCCGCACAGTTTATACCCTCCACATTAGCCTTCATATTATATTACTATTTGACACAAATATTTTTATGATATAGCTCACACTAAGATACATTGCACACTTCTCTTCTAGTTAATCAACTCCATATCGCATTATCATTACTCTCTCGGTTCATATACCCCCTGCTTTGAATGTTATTGTTACCACCCTCCATCGACCGATCACTGTTGTAGCATCCTGGTATCCTATGGCATCCATACACTACTTCTTTGCAAGTGGTCGGAAACCATTACTCTTGGCTCCCTATTTTGGTGTATTCCCTATTGTGGAATCCCTCATCCACCATACCATCACTCCTCAGGACCCTGGTCTTCTGCTTGGTGGCTCAAATTTACGTTACTCTCACACAATGATATGAACATTGTTACCCATACCATACCGCTCAACCATACAACTCTACCATCCATAAACCCACTCTCATTTATTTTTCAATTATGATATATGTGATATACACTTTTGTTAATATATGTGTGTTAATAAAGTATCATACCATACCAGCCCTCCATACCACCAGTTACCACACCACTAATTTCTCCCTTCTGCTCCTATACCACCATCACCATACATTGAACATTGTCAAATTACCTATCTAGCTAATACCTCCATGATATAACACATCAGCTATATAACCCTCCCTCCCTCATATACTCCTTTGCTTACATAATACCTCTACTACATATTTATATAAGAACTGTAATCTATTTTACAAAACTACCACCAAAAGGGAAATTTATTACAACATACTAGAAGCATAAATAAATTTTTTTCACAATACACACATTTAAAATGCATTCATTAATATCTATTGTTGGAGTAGTTCTTTTGGGAAAAGAGAAATATCCTTCAAGGAAGTTAAAAGACACTCTCATTTTCAATGAGTTGTGGAAAGGAGTTTGTGTACGATAAGGAGATAATGAACTGAGAGAGCCCACCTTATATAAGGATATCACCATTGGGGAAAACAAGAGCAACAAGGCCTATGCCCTGATTGCATTATCTATAAATGGAGAGGTGAGTCACCTTACAAAAGTTGAAGGAACTCTACAACTCACACTCTGAACGAAGTTGTCCAGTTAATGATTAAATTGTTCATTCTTCAATTGAAAAATGATGATACTCTTGCTTTAGCATCAGACGTATGATATATTATGCATGATATCAAAACCATTGATGTTCAAATAGACATTCCTCTCATATATTTTTTCAAGGCACTATATCCCACTTATTCAAATTACCTTGAGCGATTGCAAGCAAGTGGAAACCTCAAAGATATTACCTTTGACTCCCTTATGAATAAATTTTTCGAGAGAGAGAACGATTTTGGGAAGAAGAGAAATCCTCATTCTTCTGAAGAAGTTATTTTTTTTTCACATTAAGAGAATAACCATGATCAATATTCTTCTATAGGAAGCGATGGTCGAAGATGAAAAGGAAGAAGAAATTTCACACGGAGGGGGAGAAGACACTCTCCATTTCATACATTGCGATAGAGATGGACATGATGCATATACATGCAAGTTTACTTTGGACAAAATTGAGTAGGAAAGAAATCAAGGCATGGTTAAAACCAATGACAAAGAGAATGTTAAAGCACCTGAATCCTCTAACTATGTTGTGGCACATTGTAATATTGGAGTAACTTAAGACTTGTTTGATGCTTCACTTGCTTCTTTGGAAAATGATTGGTTGCTTGATTCGGGAGAAACTTATCACATTACCATTAGAATATATCTTTTGAAGAATTTACTTACAATGTTGATGGAGCGATATACTTTATAGTCAAATGAAAACTGAAGCCATCATGGCTTGGCACAATCAGGCTCAAATTGTCTGGTCTTCTATAATTTCTTCTACATGATTTTTTATATATCCCAGAGCTGAGAACAAACCAGTTGTCCTTGGTCGACAGCCACCACCAAGGACACTCCATTCATATGTTTGATGGCAAGGTTGAGGTAAGAAAAGCATGAAGTCACTCACTTGTCATGACGGGATAGAAGAAGAAATACTTCAAAAGTTGCAAGGTACCTTTGCTCATGCACAAAACTTATCATGCAATTCTCATTATGATGAAGGTGCATTTCCATGAAGTATTTTATAGCACGCTATATTTTCAAACTTTATCTATGATAGCCTTTCTTTGTTGAATAAAAATGATGTTAAGGGTTTGCTTACGATTTATAGGAAACTTAAGCAATGTGATGCTTGTATTGTAGCAAAGCATAGCAAATAGTCATTTCATGATTCACATTCTAGAGCACATAGAAAACCTGAACTCACTCATTTACATTTATGTGGTCCAATGCATGTTCCTTCTACAAATGGAAATAAATATGTGTTGACATTTATTGATGACTACACCAAAATGTGTTGGGTTTATTTATTGAAAAACAAATATGATACTTTTCGAACATTCAAGAACTTTCATGCATGGATTGAAAATGATGCACAATCTTGTATTGGCTATATTCGCACTGATAATGGAAAGGAATACACTTCAAATGAATTTGAAAACTATCTTTGCCATCATGGGATCAAACATCAAACAACTGTACCTTATAATCCCCAACAAAGCAGAGTAGATGAAAGAATGAACATGATAATCTTAAATATGGTACGTTCCATGATGTTTTTCAAGAATGTAAAATTAATGTTTTGGGCTTATGCAGTTCTATGTGTTGTATATGTAAAGAATATATGTAAATCTAATGCTATTAGAAAATGGAGCCCTTACGAAAGGTGGTATGACCACAATCCTTTAGTAAATCATATCGGGGTCTTTGGTTCCACCTATTATGCCTTCATACCAAAGGAACAAAGAAACAAACTTGGTGCAAGGAGTCATAAATGTATCTTCTTGGGATATTCAAATGCCTCCAAAGCATATTGTCACTATGATGAAGTTAATAAGAAGTTTGTTTTATCTAGAGATGTAATCTTTCTTGAATATTACAAAGCTGAAATTGGTGTTGAATGACATCTTGATCGCTTGGATAGATTCAAACATGAAAAATCATATGAATAATTTGATAATCAGATTCCACATCTTGAAGGGGAGAATCTTATATTGTATCAATCTATGAAATCTTCTTCTAAAACACTCTCTCCCCCACATGAAGATCCAACCACTAATGATACTTTGAGTGATGTGATTGACATAATTGGGAGACTTAATCTTGATTTAGTCCCAACTCAGTCAAATGAGTGGCTTAGGCCATCTTAGAAAGACACTAGAAAGTGTTCATCCTGATGAGGTTGGAAAGACAGGAACAAGAAATTCAACTAGGGAAAATGGAGGTAATATAGATAATTCTAATTTACATATTCAAATGGATGTTCTTTGTGATTGTGAATTGATTTTTCTACTGACTTTGAACCAAATTCCTTCAAAGAAGTTGCTTCTCATGATGAATGGAAAGAAGCGATGTAAAAGGAATATGATTTCTTGATAAAGAATGGCACTTGGAAGCTGGTTGATCCTCCATTGGGAGCCAAATCAGTTTGTTGTAAGTGGGTCTACAAGAACAAGTATAAATTTTATGGCTCACATGACAAGCGCAAAGGCAGAATTGTGGAAAAAGGTTTTGCACAGAAGGAAGGGATCAAATATGAGGAGACATCTTCCCGCACAATAAAATGAGCTACCATCAGGATGCTCTTTACCTTGGCAGCTCAGAATCATTGGAAAGTCCATCAAATGGATGTAAAAACTATTTTCTTGAATGGAGATCTAAAAGAGATTATTTTAATGTCATAAGTGAAGGATTTCTTGTGAAGTCCAAGAAGACAAAGTATACGAACTTGTGAAATCCTTGTATGTCCTCAAGCATGAACCACGAGCTTGGTATGAAAATTTAACTAAGCATATTCTAAAACTCAAATTCAAACATTATGATCTTGATGGTGCAACTTTATTTTTTAGGAAAGTTGGCAAAGCAGTTGTAGAGCTTGTGGTATATGTAGATGTTCTTCTTATGACAGGGAACAATGAGAACTACATTGCATCCATAAATAAGGAATTGAGGAAAGGTTTTGGAATTACTTACTTGGGCTATGTTCACTACTATCTTGGTATTGAAGTAACTCAACATCTAAAGTCTATATTCCTCTCTCAAAAGAAGTACATTGGAGATATGTTTAACATGTTTGGCATGGTTGAGTGCAATCCTTTGACTAATCCAATGGAACAAAACTTGAAGCTCACATTCATTGAAGGAAAATAATTTGAGGATGCAACAAAGTATAGACATCTTGTAGGAAGTCTCAACTACTTGACTAATACCAGACCAAACATTTTATTTTTTGTTGAAATCCTCTCCAGGTTTATGAAAAAATCTTGTGAGGGACATTAGTCAATTGCAAAAATAATTCTAAAGTACCTGAAGGGAACTAAATACTTTGGACTCAAGTATACATAGGTGGGTGACATCAGCTTAATTGTATACTACGATTCAAACTTCGATGGAGACAAAGAAACTGGGGTATCTACTTCAAGTTATTTTATGAGTCTTGGATCAAGAGTTGTCTATTGGAGATCATGCAAACAATGAGTTCTAGAATATTCCACAACAGAGGTAGAATATATGGCAGCAACTAAGGAAACAAAGGAAATTTTGTGGCTCAGGAAAATTATGGAATATTTGCAGGTGAAACAAGTGCATTCAACTCCACTCATGATCGACAACAACTTTGAATTAAAGTTGTCCAAGAACACAAAGTTACATGATCGAACAAAGCACATCAATTCAAAATACCATCTGACTTGACATCATGTTGAGGCCAAAAAAATCCAACTACGCCATTTTTCCGCTAATGAGAAGATTGCAGACCTCTTCATCAAAGCACTTGGAAGAGAAAAGTTCGAAAGGTTCAAAATCATGCTTGGACTCACCAACATCACTTCAAATTAAGGGGGGGAATGTTGACACCTAATCATTTGGATTGGGTGGATATATGTAAATAATGTAAATATTAAATAATGGAGAATAGGAATATGAAGAGACAGTGGGAATTGAAGCCCAAGAGTCTCGCCCTCCTTGTATACATCCATGAGCAATATTGATGCATAGACACAATTTATTTTTGGAGTTACCTCCTAGCTTGACATGTTGAAACCTTGCTAGAACAAGACCATGCCATTTTTTTCATACATTGACTTAGGAACATATCTGAGGCAATATAGTTCCTCTACCTTGCATACAAGGGGTTCTTATCCCTATTTTTTAAAACATTATAGTCGAACAAAATATACTTCTTTTAATTAACCATTCAAAAATGTTGACTTAACATCCAAAAAATGCAAATTATTTTTATGCTTATTATCTAGTGAGGTCATTAATATAATGATATTAATTTTACCTATAGTTAAGATATGTACCCAATATCTATTCCTTCTTTCTATGAACATACTTTTGCAACGAGTCTAGATTTAAAATTGTTTATACTACCATTAACATTGAAAAACAATTTTAAAACTACATGAATTTTATGTTTGGAAATTCTATAGCTTCTGAGGTTTCATTTTCAATATGGAATGATATTTCTATTTCACAACATTCATCATATACTTATGATATTTTGCTTACTCAAAACTTGAAGGCTTTTCTACATTCATAAATTTAATCACCATAACATCATATTCATACTTAACAGTTGCCTAAATTTTCCTTATTTATCTTCACACTCTCTCACTTCTCTATCAAGCTTCAACACTCTTTCTTTTTGTACTTTGGTTTTTTGTAGCTTCGATTGTACATTTATCTTCACCATCATCTTGTTGATTGTGAATTTCTTCTAATTTTCCAGTTTCAATACTAGCTTTAAGAAGTTCCCATAGATATCAATCATCATATTCTGAACCTACTATAAGTACTAAATAAATATAACATCTCTACATCCAAAATTTTTATGAGTGATTGGATCATACATTTTGTAACTTTTAATGTAAACACAACAATTGTTAAACATATTTTTTATTGCATTTCCAAAGAATTTCCTTCTATATTCCTTTGGAATGTGGAAAAATTATTTATTCCAAAAAAATCGCAAATGATTAATAATTTGTTTATAACAATATAATTCTTCATAGTGTGTTTTACCCTTTAATTTGTGTTAGACACTTTTTAGATACATGACAATACTTGTTATTTCAACCTAAAAAATATGATAAGGTTTTTATCCTTAATCATACTTGAAGCACATCCAACTAGGATTCTATTTTTCTTCTCAATAACACCATTATTTTGAGGCGTAGGACAAGTTTTGTATTGTTTTTTACCCCAATTGTCCTTCTGTTATTGATGAAATATTTTAACGGTTATTCTCCTACTTGATCTAATGTAAGGATCTTGACATTTTTCTTGTTTTGTTTTGAACCATATTCTCAAGATATTTGAAATATTCAAATACAACACTCTTCTTTAACCTGAAATAATACCAAGTAATCATTGTTCTATCATCAATTTAGATAAAAGAATAAGGTTCTCTCATGAGTGAATTAGTTTGTATTGAACAACACATTAGCATGACATAATTCAAGAATATCTCCTTTCCTTTCATTTTTACTTATAGGATATTTAATGGGAGGTTTATCCATAGTCAAAATCCATGACATATAATATATTCATTATTTGAAATTTGAATATGTGCCACCATCTCTTTGTTTTCATGTAAAATAATATCTTTTAAATCTAGATGACCATATCTCAAGTGTCATAGTTCTTATATAGACATAACTTTTTATGGTAGTGTTGAATGACCATTAATAGTGATGTTTTGTATTGGATAATTATATTGTTTTCCATCCACCTCTATGCTTCCAAAGTGGAAAAGGTCGAGGAATTAGTCGACAAGACCATTTTTACTAGTAAGGCCTACTTTGGCAAATTGGGGTTTGAAACATTCCTAGATCATTTTGAAGCACCAAACAATAATTTTTGCATGTAAAACTTTCATTCTTTAGTTTCTTTCTTATTTTTACTATTTAAAACATATATACCTTTTCACCATTGCATGAATCACATCAGTCAAAGTCTATATGGAAAAGTTATGCCACTTGGAACTTGACCTTCATGTTTTCTCTACAATAATTCAATAGGATTCCACATGAGAACCATTTGTTCATTGAAAATGGGCTAGCCACATGATCATGATTAAAAATAATAAAAGAGATTGAAGACTATAACTATGGTTAAGAGTTGAGGGAGTTACAAGTGACAACTACTAGGCTATAGGATTTCATTCTTTTGCGAGTGTACTTATTCCATGGACGATTAGAGTATCAAAAAAGGTATAGGGATAGAGAAGATAAATAGATTTTCTGCATTCTAGTAGCCCATAAGCCAGAAGTATTACTTCTTTGTACTTATGACATTTTTTTATTCAGAGAAAGAGAGTCAGGCAATGTCACTTTCCAACTAGGTTTTCTCCTGAATGAATTTCCTAGGTTATATCTTTTGTCAAATCATGATTTATGAGTTTTATTTTTTCTATTATGTATTTTTTGCATAATTATAGTTTTCGTTGATACAGAATAAATAATAATTTATAGATCCATAAATCTAAAAAGAAACAAACCCTCTTAATATTAATTTCATATTTTTAAAATATAATATATTATATTTATTATCATAAATTTTTCAATAAAGTATACATAGAACCTGGAATATTATAGCTAAAATAAAATCATATCTTCAAATTCCTCAAACTATTATTTATCATTTTATAATAATCATTTACGAATTCCACAAAACAAATCGACTTCACAAGTTAAACTTTCAAGCCTTTATTTGTAATTATTGAAACAAAGCTTGAATTTTTCTTACTGTTTGAAAGATACATTCCATTCTCCATTTCTTTCACACACACATAAACATAGCCTTTCATTTCAAAACATATAACATCACTTTGATAGATTTTATCATTACTATTTTTTCATAATAAATTTCCAATCATTTTTTTTTTTATATTTCTAATGAACATAACCACTTAAATATAAAAAAATGCATTACAATCACATGTCCTTTCGCTGAAAAAGCTACATTTAGAATAAATAACCTGGGAATTTTGAGATTGTTACATACTATTGATTCTCTATCAACAAAATTTCTAATAAGTATTCTTTATGTAAACTCTTGAAACATCATTTTCCTGCAATCATTACCATAATGTTCAAAATAAATGCAATAGTAGCTTGAATTTCTCAATCAGTACATGTATCTATTCTTGGTAATGCACCAACTTGATGTAGTCTTACTTTAGGCTAGAAATTACGATTCGTTATCCCATGATTCTTCTTTGAACGGAATTTTGGCTTTGGAATCCATGCAAATATAAACTCTAAAACATACTATTAACATTCTTCCAATGTTCCTTTTCTTCTAATAAGATATCTATGAAATTGTAAAATGATTGTGCTTTCTATTTTGCTACAAGACTTTCCATAAATATTTGATATTCATCTAAATACCATTCAATCTAATAATAAGCATATCATTGTTTGACATTAAGCGAATATTGATGTCCAAATTGGACATCAAAACAATAAGAGTATTATTACAAACAATTTTAACACAACCAATAGCATTCAAGCTAATGATGTTATCCTAATGTTAAATATTTTCGAATGAAAAAGAAAATTTATATTAATTTTTTAATCATATTTTAAATTTATATCCTTATATATTTACTAAACTTCATGTTTAGGTACATCTTGAATGCATAATTCAATTGTGTATGTAATCATTATTTACATTTTATATTTGAGTAAACATGTAAGAAGATAAATTGTGCATTCAAAAAATGGATACATTTGATATTTCAGTAAATTTGAAAGAGATAAGTTTAAAATACATTTAGAAAAATCAAATTTCATTATTATAATTTACATATTCATAGCTCTAATATTACTAATTTATCTTTTATTTTATTATTTTCTTGAAAGCACACTTTATACATCGAAGCTGCAATAATTTTCTCGCCAATATCACCCACTTTATCTTTCAATTTTTTAACTCTTCATAGAGAATTACTACTTTCATTATACTCAATTTTTTTCTTTTCAAAAAATCTTTTTTTTTCTAAATAATATCTAATTGTTATTGGTCATCTCATACAAACCTTTATGTATGTCCTACCATTTTCGGGACATTTTTTATCATGTTGTATTGGGAATAATGTTATATTTTATGGACATTCTGAAGAGAACCATTTCACCTTTTTCGTTTCTCTCACAATCATTAGCCAAAGTTATTGGGGTTGTTTGCTTAACTTTATCTCCATAGGTATTTAATCAAAAATTGCTCACTTACATTAATATTTTCAACTTGAATTGATAATTTAGATAATTTTCCTTTTCTAATTTATTCAATTCATTTAAATATGAATTTGTCAAAATATTTGACATTTTTGGAAAGAACAATATAAAATATGAATAATTTTTTAGACCAACCAATTAAGGACTATTTTGGACAATCATAGATCCATCGTAACTTTGGTTCTACGAAGACCCTAGAGGGATGAAATCTCTAAAGATGCACTTTTTTTTAGTGCAACACTTTAGGAAATGTTTGCACCTCGAGAGATTTGATACATTTGATTTAATGTTAAGTTAAGATGGATTTACATTTAAGAAGTATTTATGTTGGTTTTGAGAAACTCATTAATAAAATGTTTGAAGTATAAGAAAGTTTTTACTTTCACTTGTATTATATAATATATACATAGTTGATATTGAAATATTTATTTATGATTCCAATTATCCACAATAAAATTTTAATACATGATATCCATATCCATATGATGTATATAAAATTATTTTTTCTCTTTCTCTCTCTCTCGCTATATATATGTGTGTGTGTGTGTGTGTGTGTTTATGTATATTAGTTTTTCTTTAAGAAAGAAAGAGACATTATATTACCAAAAATATGTTAGATAGAGTACATTATGATAATAGTTGAGAAAACTAGTGATTAGACGAGGAGAAGTTTGTACAGTACTTAGACAAAACTGTAAAGAGCTAGGGAATGGGAAACTATATGGACCTTCATTAGATTCAAAAGTATGATTGGAAGACATGGATCATGAAAAAATATAGCTAATTCTAACTCTAATGAGCCTCAACCATACAAAAAGGATGATTAATTTCATGTCCATCAAATCTTAAAATATAGAGACAATTGAAAGAAAAGATAGTGGGAAAAAACCTAGTGGAAGGCCTCGCCAAGCCACATTCTTGCCTCACGACTTGGATATTTCTTATAGTGCTTTATTGACACCTTTTCACCTGCTTCAATGCTGACATGAGTAACTTCTTCTGCCTATTTTTCAATGATGAGGCAATTATAGGAGCTTTTTTCATGTTGACATGGCTCTTCTTTGGCCACGTGGGAATTTTTGGATGGAGTCTTCATCTAAATGTCATATTTTTCCTTAAGATTGTAGATGGGAGACATGCTAGGGAGGGAAATACCTTTATCTTTCACTTCCATTTTTGGGATAGGAGGGGAGGCATGACGGTACGATAATTTCAAATATGTAAAAAATTCCATTGAGATAATGGTTGCTATAGTTCGTGAGGTAGGAAAGAATTCAATCATAATGGCCCTCAATAAGTTACGCAATGCTAGACATGTTTTCTTGAATCGAGGACTCATCTTTGCCATTCTTTTGTCTCCTACTCCTTTGGCTTCCTCCATGGTTTAGGGTTTGTGAGCTAACATGTTCGAAACAACCCATCCCCTGAATTCTTATGCTCCTCAGTCTCCATTGAAGTCACCAAGAAGCGAGTGGGGATGTGGATGTTTGGGTCAAACAATTCCATGGTTTCATCATTCCATGGAGAGGGGGTAGATGCCCTCATCCACAATCTTCCCATTTGGCTCTTCCTCTTTCTCTAACCATGTCTACTAGTTGAGAGTCAATGTACTTAGGATGATATCCTGTGAGATTTGAGGAAGATAGAGAACTGATTCTACTATTGTTGTTAATGCCTATTCCTTGGAGGAAGGAGTGAGGGATAAAACTACTAGATTGAGCTTGGCATATCAACTGAAGCATGAGAGCTATTGTAAGGAAAATCACGTGGAGAATATAGGATGAATGAGCAGGATAACTATAATTAACTAAATGATAATTCCCCTCGGTATGACTTGTGGTCAATGACCACCACCTAGACATCTCATTCATGTATGACATGAGTACTCTCCTACAAGGCCTAACAACTCTTATCGCCCAAAGAAACACTCACATCATAGAATATATTTTGTTGTTAACATTTAAAGAGAAAATAAATGTTACATGTCAACTTCATATTACAAACTTCCCTCTTACTTTGAAGAAGAAATAATTTGTTAATGTATCAAAAAGACTTTCTCACACATTCTCTCTTTAATGTAAAAATAGAAATATTTTAATTCTCGCTTACACTAAAATATTTTTATTCGTTTTTTAAAGTTACATCAACTAAAAATAGAATAAGTAATAGATGATACAATATTAATAATATTATTTTTAGATATTATTACTCCACATAAATAGCTAAAAAATTACTATAACTTCATTATAATAAAAAAAAAAAAATTAAAATTGAAAAATTTTATCATAATTATATTTATTAATTTTTTTATTACTATTTCTCTAAGTTACTAATATAGGTAATATTTTATTATTCTTAAATTCAAAACATATCCCTCATATAAAACTCTAAAAAACCTCTCAAAACTAAACTTAAATTAATTTCATTCTAATTACTCTCTCCCGGGAATGGTAACTGCTATTTTTCTCTCTCACAAATTTCAACTACTTTAACCACAATTCAATGTAATTGTTTGTTTCTTTGAAGACTTGCTCCGTTTCACAATCCACACAGATTATCACAGCTCCTGAAATTATCACATTTCCGCTCGTCAAGTCTTCACAAACAAATTATCCCAATGTCGCTTCCCAAACCATGACATCATGTCCTTTCAAACAATTATCACATTAGGGCTCCTCCAGTTTTTTTCCTTCCAAATAATTATCACATTACCGCTCCTCGAGCTTTCACAAAAATTTATCACAATGTGGCTTCTCAAACTATGACAACATCGCTTTCCAAATTATTATAATCAAGTTATTAAGAAACTGAGATTTTTTTTTTTATGTACCGAGCGGATAGCACAAGGCTAAAGCCTTCTCTTCATCATTTCCTGCGTAATGTTGGTCAAAGCTTTGACACCAAAACAATCAAAAAATGAATTTATCTTACCATTATTTATTGAACTTATCTTATCTTTATTAATATTGTTATTAACTTAATATAAAATCTAATATTTTAAACTTAATATTATAAATGTTCTCTGAATAAAAGTTATTTGTTTCACCTGTTACATAATATGTAATGAAATATCATCACATATTTCTACGTTTTCCCAAATTCGTCGTTTTTTTAAAATAGTGATTTTATTTTCATATGAAATATATATTAATGATATCATCATAATATTGCGTTTCTAATTATTCATATATAATATAATAGTATATATATAAGTTTTTTAGGAATTTTTTCAATAATTATTCCTTCATGATTTTTGGCTATTGGGATTTTGGAAATGTTTCTTTACTAATCTTAATTTCTACACTTGTATATATTGCGCTTGATAATTTTAAACTAACTTTTTTGCCATTAAGTTTTGAAAATGGTCTTTTTATTTACTGGTTTACAATAACATATACTTTTAATGATTCTATATTTTAATTACTATATAAATTAATAAAATGTGCTTTTTGAAATGGTCTTTTATTTATTTACTGGTTTTACAATAACATAATTACCTCCTAATGATTCTATATTTTAATTATTATATAAATTAATAAAATGTGTAAAGCCCCCGGTTGTGGGTGCTAGTTGGGAATAAAAGGTTGGGGGCGGGCTGCCCACTGGGCAAGTGGCAGCCCAAACCCGCCACGACACTCATGCATTTAATCCGCCCGATGGTTAAACGTTTGTGATCCTTCCTCCACAGCACCCAAGTCATTATGTCATCTCCTCCTCGCATCAAGTTGGCTCCTCCTCTTCCCGGGAAATTCATTGCAGACGCTGGCTTCAACCATATATTCCAGGCGTTCGAGGCAAGGTAATGAATTGCATTTGGTTCATTTGGGTTCATTGTGTATCCGTGTTGTGGCAGGTCTCTACTGTTGGAAGCGGAGATGTAATTCCCCTGCCCCCTGTTCTTCCCTTTCCGCTCTCTGAGCTCCATTATCAGCGCAGAGGGGTTGCGTTCACGCCTAAGCTCGACTCATCTCCTGGTTCTCCAAGCAATTCCTGGTCTGCGTGCTGGGTTTTGCCTCCAATCCATCTTAGCCCCCTCAAGCTTCCTTGGGTACTCCTGGTTGACATTCCCTGGTTGGTTCCGTGGCCCTCTACAGCTCCCGGGTCTTCCAATTCTGTTAACCCTCTTTGTACTCATCCCCCCGCCCTTCCGCGTTGCTCCTGCCATCTCTGCATCCATCCCTTTCCGCATTGCCGAAGGAGCGATTACGAGCCAGCAACCGACGAGGTGGGTCGCGGGGAGGGAGAGGCCGAGCCTCTGTCCCTCGTTCCACAGATTCTCTATCAGACGATGCCAATAGCGCTCGTCGCAGAAGAGGAAGAAGACCTGGGACTGCGCAAACCCAGTCTTGCCATCATAGCTTCCACCCCTCTTCCCGCTTCAGTTTTCCTTGTCTCTTGGACTCAGACACATACTATGTGTCTATCAAGATTGAAAAATGTGAGCATGAAGCTCACGGACCAGCTGCAGAAGACCTCAAGCCTCCAGCACCGCTTCTGGAACAGCCTCCCTCGTCACCTACACTTCAACTTCCCGCTCCTGAACAAGAGAAGTGCCAGGCAGCAAAAGCTTCAGCGGATGCAGTGGCTGGCCCAAGTGCACCAGCAGAAGATGACGCGCCTCACACCGACTCAAGCGAGCCAGATCCATACACCTGCCGGGTGGTGGAAGAAATACCATCAACCTCTGTGGACGACTGAACAGCAGCACTGGGTTACTGGTCTTCGAGGTTGGTTTTGTCTTTTGTGGTTCAATCGGGTAATCAAATGCCCCTGCTTCTTCTTCCATACTCTTCTGCTATGTAAGGTTGATGTGCAAGATATTGCTGCACAACCTCTGGTCTTACTCTATGCTTTTCCCTACAACGTCAATGGCGGCTTCTAAGGTTCAGGTCCACTCTATCGTGTCACTCTGGTATTTCGAGTCAAGGCTATATTTCTGTATGTCGGATTATAGTTGGATTTCTGTACTTGGTCTTCTCTCTGTTAGATTTTGCAAATGCAGGCAAGTCATGGTAAACACTGATGTAAAATCCATCTCTGCAGTATGGTGCAGTCTGAGGTTCGCCTCATTGTAATTTTTGTTTTTTGTACCATAATAGAATTAGTCTACTTTACCAAAAAAAAAAAAAAAAAAAATGCGTAAAACAATAGAGCTAGTTTGAAATCTATTCAATACCTATATACAATTAAATCTCTTAGGAGAACCATTACCGTACTTGAAATATTAATCTTCCAAATTTTAATCTTCCAAATATTTATTTTATACATAATTTATTTTAACAATTTCTTTGGATATCTTCATTTCTTATATTTTTCGATATTTCTATTAAACATTTTTCCCCATATTTCTATTAAACTTTTTTAATTTAAATTTAGGTTCGTGAAAAGCCTTCACATGAATGTTTACCGTTAATCCTTTCTTTCATTCGAACTAGTGATTAGTTACTGCATTAATAATATATCCATTGAATTAAAAAAATGAAACTACTAAACTATTATTTTAATAAAATATAAGTCAGACAGATCATCTAGCTCCAAGAGTTAGTTCAATGGGTCAAATCAGTCCCCCTCCAATCTGGAGGTCCAAGGGTTAAATCCAGAAAGCTTTTGGGGTCAGGTCAATAAATAAGTCGAGGGGTGTTGATTCCCTTTGGGTAGAGTCCACTCAATGTTGAACAACCCTGACTTAGATGCTACCCATTGACCAAGATATCAATGAACCAGAAATGGAAAAAAAACAAACAAATCATCTTTAAAAAAAATAAAAAAAAAAAATCAAACAAATCATCTTATATCACCTAAAAATCCCTCTTATATCACCTAAAAATCCCTGTAACTTTTCTTTAAACACGAATTCAAATATTGAATAGTTCAATATCTTCACTGCCTACATATCCATTCTATCAGCTGGAAAACTTTCTATTGCAATATCTGTGGTTGGTTTTCAGTTACAACAATTAGATGATGGAAAAGATGAAAACAATATCTCCTATTAGCTATAGCGAGTGAGGCTAATCCTGATAATGCAAAAGGTGTCATCTCCAAAGAGACTGCGAGTATGTATGATTTTCATATTATTCGTAGGGCCGTTCAAGGTATATTCTGTATTTCCTAGTAATAAAACAGCCCCAAGCTTCACGATACTTGAACTCACTTTGCGAGTTTCACAGTTATCTGCAAGTATCACTAGGAACAGTTGACATGTCAATTAGTTAATGAATCATCACTCCGTTGTTGACATTATTTTACGCATATACCATATAGTGCACGGACTTGTTTTTGTGAATATTTATTAGTTGAAAAGGATAAAACATTAAAAAGACATAAAATTATGAATTCTGGAAAAGATGGTCTCTAAATGAAAAGCATTTGTATTTACCTCACTGGTTACATTTAATATAATAAGAATATATAGTGCTGATAATATATGTACAGTGTGTATGTATATTGGGATTTTGTATATTATTAAGCTTTAATATATAAAGTTTAAAATATGGGGTTTAATATATTTTTTTTAAATATAATATAATATAATATAATATTAATATAATGGTTATATATAAGTTATTATATATTATAATATTCACATATAGTTAATTATATTAATTAAATATAGTCAAATAAAGTTAATCATTAGTCAAAGATATTTAGCCATAGTAGTCAATTGATTTTTGTATGCATGATCAGCCATGGCAAACCATCCTCAATCTATGGTTAACAATGATTTCTCATTATCATCTTTGGTCAATCATAGTCACCATAATTAATCTTTAGAAATCATGGTCAACCCATGCTCAACATGGTCATGGATGCTAAATATCTTCAAACATGTTCAACATAAGTCACCTTGGTAAAATTACCACTGTGCCCATTAATTATCAATATAGAAAACCAATAGCTATCATAGCAATCTATGGTCAACCATAGTTAAATTAGTCAATTCAAAATCCATTTGTTTACTAACATGGTTGACTATGTTTGATTATGTTTTACTATGTTTAACAATCAATACTCTTCAACCTGGGTTAAACTTAATTTTCCATTATTATTACTAATTAATATTAATAGACAAATATAGTCAATTTTTTTTTATCAAACTTAATCAAACAAAGTCAACTTTTATAGTCAATGGTTAGGCATGATAACCATTGTCAACCATGACCAATCATGGTCAATCAAGGTCAAGGATGATCAACCACTGCCAATCATGACCAACCATGGTCAAACATAATTATATGTCAATGTTATTAATTTATAATGATAATCACCTATTAATATTATTGAATAATATTGATTGGCCATGGTCAATCAAGGTCGAGTATGATCAACCATTACCAATCATGATCAACCATTTTCAACTAAGGTTAACCATGCTCAACCATGGTCAAACATAATTATATGTTAAGGTTATTAATTTATAATGATAATCACCTATTAATATTATTGAATAATATTAGTTTATTAAGTATTGGGGGTTTTCACGGTGCATTATATTAAATATCGTTTTTGGATTCCACTGCGTTAAGTAAGTCATTCATCTATGACCATTCCATGAGAGGTAGTCATAACTCACTAATTTCTCATGATTTTTCAATAGTCCACTTATCACTCATTGCGTCGGGTGATGCTCATGGGGGTGAAGAAGTGCGATTGAAACTACTGAAATGAATCATATACCATCAATCATCACTTCTGGGGCTTGCACCCAATAACCAGGACATCTAGGGAGGTCACCCATCCAAGATCGCCTCTATCTTAAGGGCGCTTAACTGTGCAATTTTCCCCACAATCAAGCCCACTTAGCTTGCTACCCCATTTGCAAAACCTTAGCAAGTATTGTTCCTCATGAACCATTCAAGTAGAGTTCCCTTCACTCTTTTGAATTAAGTATTAGGAGTTTTCACAATGAATTATATTAGATATCATTTTTGGGATTCAACAACGTTAAGTAAGTCATTCATCTATGACTATTTCCATGAGAGGTAGTCATAACTCACTAATTTCTCATGATTTTTGAATAGCCCACTTATCACTCATTGCATCGGGTGATGCTCACAAGGGTGAAGAAGTGGGATTGAAACTAGTGAAATGAATCACATAGCATTAATCATCACTTCTGGGACTTGCACCTAATAACCAATACTTCCTAGGAGGTCACCCATCTCAGACTACCCTTGGCTCAAGCGCTCTTAACTGTGGAGTTTTCCCCACAATCAAGCCCACTTAGCTTGCTACCCCATTTGCAAAACCTTAGCAAATATTATGCCTCATGAACCATTCAAGTAGATTTCCTTTCACTCTTTGAATTAAATATTGGGGATTTTTGCAGTGCATTATATTAGATATCATTTTTCGGATTCAAATAAGATAATTTTTTGGTCGATGTGTTTTGAACCAACCAGTGTGGTTCATCATCAAGACGAGACAAAGAGGCAAACCATGGCAATGACGTAATAGAAACCAATGTGAGAGACCAAATTCAAATAATGCTATTTGAAAAATAATATTTAATTAATTTATTAAATCAAATATTATAAAAAATTATTAATGGGAAATAATTAAAAATATAGCAAGAATAAATAAATTAAATAAATAAATCAAAGTCAATAATATTTAAATTAGTTATTAATTTATTCAAAAACAAATATTAATAAGTAATTGCTATATAAACTGTTAGTTTTGAAAAAATAATGTTTTCAAAATTAAAATTTATTAAAATCAAATATTATTAAAAAATTCCATTAATGGGAAATAATCTAAAAATATAACTAACATGAAAAAAAAAAAAGTCAAACTCCAAACAAGGAAGGAAGTCAAAAATTATAAAAAGAAGTCAAGACCCTAATTGAGACAAATTATTAATGGAAAGTAAAATAAAAATATACGCAAGATATACATATATATTCAACAACAAAATACAAGGCTAAGGCCCATTAAATAAATAACAAAACTACCAAAAGGAGTTAAGAATGAATACATTACTTAAGAAAACATGAAGGATCAAGAATATAAACTCTAACGAAGAATAAACCAATAATAAATACTATAAAAATCACACCAATACCTACACAGATAAATAAAAAAAAAAAAAAACCAAAAAAAAAAAGAAAGAAACCTAAAAAACTAGGAGGATAGGACAAGGACCCAAGTTCAACTAACAATCCAACCATCGTCTCTATTCAAATTATTGGACCCTTTTTCGATTTCTAGGGCCTCACTCAATTTACAGAGATGGAAATGACTAACCCTAGAAACGACTTGGGCCTCCCCAATGCAAATGTGGTGCTTAGATTTATCTGAATGCTCTGCCAAAGTAGAGGAGAGGGTCCTACCATGCTTTATGTGAGTGGCATGTTCACAAATCCTTTGATTCATCGAGTGATCAGTCTCACTAATCTAGGGAGTCCCACAAGAGCATGGGATAACATAAAGGACCCTCATATTCTTGGCATCCTCTTGGTCTTTTACATATCTAAGGGAGCTTTGGATGGTATTTAAAGGCCTAAAGGTTGAAACCATGTTATGCTTCCTTAGGATCTTAGCAATGTTGTCAACGGTCCCTTGGATAAAAGCAAGACAAACACCATAAAATCAATCCTTGATATCTTTCTTAGCCCTAGGACTTTTTTGAGCTCTAAGGAAAACCTTAGTACATTGGTGTTTACTATACCCATTATTAAATAAAACACTTAGGAGAAGTGATTTATCTTCCTTTAGATGGTTGTCATCAGAATATCCTAAACCTCTCGTCGCTAAGGTGTTGAGAAAATCAAGCTTTTGAGCTGAGAAATCATGAGAATTAGTATGAATATATTGTTCTGTACGAGTTTTCTTACAAAATACCTGATGTGAAAGAGAACCATCATGATTCCTTGAGAGGAGGATGTCAAGGAAGGGAAGACCACCATTACTTTAAAATTCCATGGTGAACTTTATGGAACTAGATTGATTGTTAAGATGGAGGAAAAAGAATTCCAGCTCTTCCTTAACATGGGTCCAGGTGACACAAGTGTCGTCCACAAGCCTCTTCCACATCTTAGGCATAAGACTAGAAGAGGCTAAGGCCTTTGGTTCAAAATCCTCCATGAATAGATTAGCTACCATAGCAGAGAGGGGGGAACCCATGGCAACACTGCAAGTTTGCTCATAGAATTCCCCATCGAATGAAAAGAAAGTATAGGTAAGATAAATACGATCTAAATTAGCCGTATAAGGATCTGTAATGTACTTAATGATTTCGATGGCCTCGCTGACAGATATATTAGTGTAGAGGGAGACCACATAAAATCTCACAAGCTTGTCATCGAGATCAAGCTTGAAACTCTTTAACTCATTGAGAAATGACGCAAAGTCCTTAACAAAGAATTATGTATGGCCAACAAGGGGCTTAAGCTTACGGGCTAAATATCTAGTAAGAACATCAATTGGTTCTCTTCTCATGTCGACAATGGGTTTTAGAGGAGCCCCTTCATTATGAATCTTTAGTAGGCCATAGATTCTAAAGGTAAGAGGGAAACTTTCTATCAGCTTATGACTGAGCGAGCTAATCGAGCTATTGGCCTTTATTGCAAGAGCCACTCTTTTGGATATGTTCTTTAGGGGATCCTTTTTTAGTTTCTTATAGCTCCTACTGTTATGGAAGTGGTCTAACATCTTCCTACAGTAATCATCCTCATCAAGAATAACCACAACACCACCTTTGTCGGATTTGAGAACAATGATATTCTTATTACTATTTAACGATTTGACAGCATCAAACTTAGGTTTGTTGATGTTTTTCTTGGGTCCATTTTCCTTTCTAAGGATGACCACATAGTCTTGACGGATGATATCTTTAGTGACGTTCGGTAAGTCTTTAATACCATATTCAATGTCATAGATGATACTGTCAACCAGAATATTTCTAGAGGCAAGAGAAAACTTTAAAACTTTCCCCAAAATACTAAATATAGGGGGATCAAAAGAAACACTAGAGATATTGATAACTCTATTACTAGAAGAGGAAAGAAAATTGGAACAAACATTATTATCCAAACCTTGAGTCTTATTACCAATTCTAATATTATTACAATTATCATAATTGAAAACAAAGTCACTAACCTCATTAATATTATTGTTATATTAATTATTATTATTTATATTATTTCAATTCAATATATAAAAATTATTATTAATAGAACCACTTCCACTATATTCGAAACCAAAAAAAACCAAAGAATAATTAATAGAACACAAACCTAAGGGAATCTTACCTCGTGAATTTGCAGAGTTGTTATAGCCTAAACACTAGAACATTCCAGCTTCACCCTCAATGGCAGAAGGGTGAGAAACACAGTCAACCCATGATCTGAGAGTAGAGATTTGATTAGAATTAATTTTGCTTCAATAAAGACCTCGAAACCAACTAGACTCATTTGGCTTCAAGATTGATTTATCCGAGATCTTACTCAACTTCTTGGACTTCTTTATTTTCCATATTTCTTTGAGGCGAATAGATTTCAGTGCTGAGCATGCCTCGATCCTTGATGAAACGGGAGAAAAGATCTCATTCGAAAGTTACAAGTTCAGAGACAACAAATCACGAGAAATAAAATCCAGAAATTTTCTCACCCTAACAATCTCCAAACGAACCAACACCAACCTAGCATTAGGAAAAATACAAAGATAAATAGAATTTTTAAGAGGGTGCTTCATCTGAGAAAATGGAGGAAAAAGGGAAGAGTTTCTACATTGTTTTAGAAAAGCCAGATCTCTCTTCAACTTGGAAACACTTATGTGAGACCATTCAAAATTATGAACTTTAATAGCAGTGTCCCTTCCATATAGGGTATTAATTTTTTAATTCACACTTCTATGATCCATAATGAATTATGAAAAGTCTTTTGGCAGAAATCACATAACATAATTTTTTGGCCGACGCATTTCAAACCAACCAGTTTGGTTCATGATCAGGACTAGATTAAGAGGCAGACCATTGCAACAACTTAAATAAACAGCAATGTAGAGACCATAATTTCAAATAATGGCTATTTTTGTAAAATAATATTTAAATTATTATATTAACAAATTTTGTTAATTAATGACAATATTAAATGGCTAGAATTGAAAAATAATATTTAAATTCATTTCTTTAAATCAATATTCTTAAAATTCTTTTAATGGGAAATAATAAAAAAATATAACTAAAAGAAAAAAATTTCAAAGTGATTAATATTAAATTATGTTATTATTTTATTAAAAAGATATTATGAGTAACGAATTTTATTAAATGACTAATTTTTTGAAAAATTAAATTTAAATTTAGTTTATTTAAATTAATTATTATAATAACAAGAAACAAATCAAAGTCAAGTCAAACAAGGAGCGAGTAGATTTATAAAAAAGAGTCAAAGACCCTAATCAGGAGAAGATCATTTTAACAAATAAAAATAATATGGAAATAAATAAATAAAACAAAATATATAGAATAATTTATATATTATATTATATATATTATATATTATATTTATATATATATATTATATATATATATATTATATATATATATATATATATATATTATTATATATATCATTAATTAATTATATTCGACAATAAAATATAAGGTTGAGGCCCATTAAACAAATAACACAAATGCTAAAATGAGTGAAGAACGAATAAAATACTTATGAAAAAATGAAGGATCAAGAATATAAACTCTAATGAAGAATAAACCAACAACAAATACTATAGAAAGGAAACCAATACCTACACAGGTAAATAAGAAGACAAAATAAACCCAAAAAGAAAGACACCTAAAAGACTAGGAGGACACGGCATGCACTGACCTTCTACTAATAATCCAACCATCATCTCTATTCAAATTATTGGGGATTTTTTCAATTTCTAGGTCCTCACTCAATTTATGATGATGGAAATGACTAATCCTAGAAACAACTTGGGCCTCCTCAATGCAGATGTGATGATTAGATTTATCTAGATGCTCTACCAAAGAAGAGGAGTGGGTACTACCATGCTGATGTCAGCGACATGTTCACGAATCCTTTGATTAATCGAGTGACCAGTCTCACCAATGCAAAGAGTCCCTTAAGAGCATGGGATAACGTGAACACCATTCATATTATTGGGGTCCACTGGGTATTTTACAGATCTAAGGGAGCTTCAACTTGTATTTAAAGTCCTAAAGGTTGAAGCCACCTTATCATTCCATAGGATATTTTCAATATTGTCAATGGTCACTTCGATAAAAGGAAGATGAACACCAAAAATACATCCTTAGTATATTTCTTAGCCCTAGGACCTTTTTGAGCTTTGAGGAATGCCTTAGTACATTGGTGTTTACTATACCAATTATTAAAGAAAACACTTAGGAGATGTGCTTTCTCTTCATTGTGATGCTTGTCATCAGAAACTCTTAAATATCTAGTCCCTAAGGTATTGAGAGAACAAAGCTTTTGAGCTGGGAGATGACGAGAATTAGCATGAATATATTGTTCTGTATGAGTGTTCTTATGAAATACCTCATTTGAAAAAGAGCCATTATCACTCCTTTAGAGGAGGATGTCAAGGAAGGGAAGAATACCATTACTTTGAAATTAAATGGTGAACTTTATGGAACTAGATTGATTGTTAAGATGGAGGAAAAAAAGGTTCCAACTCTTTCTTACCATGGGACCAGGTGACACAAGTCTCATCCACAATCCTCTTCCACATCTTAGGCAGAATATGAGAATAAGATAAGGCCTTTAATTCAAAATTCTGCATGAATTGATTAGCTACCACAGGGGAGAGGGAATAACCCATGGAAACACCGCAAGTTTTCTCATAGAATTCCCCATCAAATGAAAAGAAATTAGAAGTAAGATGAATACCAAATAAACTAGCCATATAAGGATTTGTAATGCACTTGATGACCTTTATGGCCTCGTTGATAGGGATATTAGTATAAAGGGAGACCACATCGAAGCTCACAAGCTTGTCATCTAGATCAAGCTTGAAACTCGTTAAGTCATTGAAAAACTATGCAGAGTCCTTAATGAAGGATTATGTATGGCCAACAAGGGGCTTAAGCTTCTGGGCTAAATATTTAGTAACAAGATAAGTTCGCCCTCCTACCATGTTGAGAATGGGTCTCAGAGGAGTCCCTTCCTTATGAATATTTGGGAGGCCATAGATTCTAGGGGTAAGAGTGAAACTTTCTATAATCTTATGAATGATCGAGCTCATTGATATATTGATGTTTATATGAAGTGCCACGCTTTTGGAAATCTTCTTTAGGGGATCCTTGTTGAGCTCCCTGTAGCTCCCCCTATTATGGCGGTGGTCCAACATCTTCCTATGGTAATCATCCTTATCAAGAAAAACCAGAACACCACCTCTGTTGGCTTTGCGAATGAAAATATTATTATTATTGTTTAATGATTTGAGAGTATCAAACTTAGGTTTGCTAATGTTGTTATTGGGTGGCTTTTCCTTGCTAAGGACAATCGCATAGTCTTGGTGAATGATATCTTTAGTGACGTTCGGTAAGTATTTAATACCATATTCAATGTCATAAATGATATCGTGGACTGGGATATTTCTAGGAGAAAGAGAAAAATTTAAAACTTTCTCCAAAGGACTAAAGACATGATGATCAAAAGAAAACCTAGAGAGATTGACAACTCTATTACTAGAAGAGGAAAGAAAATTGGAAGAAACAATATTATCCAAACTTGGAGCCTTATTATCAATCCTAATATTATTACTATTATCAGAATAAAAGCATAGTCACTAACCTCATTATTATTATTATTATTATCCAAACATAAAGTATTATTGTTATTCCTGATATTATTATTCTTATCTGAATTGAAAATAACGTCATATTATTATTATTATTATTATTATTATTATTATTATTAATTATTCAAATTGAATATTATAACAAAAATTATTAATTGTACCACATCCACTATTTTTGAAACCAACAGAAACCAAAGAAGAATTAATCGAAAATGAACCTGAGGGAATCCGACCTGGTGAATTTGCAGAGTTATTATAGCTGAAACACCAGATCATTCTAGCTTCACCCTCGATGGCATAAGGGTGAGAAATACAATCAACCAATGGTTTGAGAGCAGAGATTTGATTAGAATTAATTATACTCCTAGAAAGACCACGAAAGCAACTAGACTCATTAGGTTTCAAGATCGATTTCTCTCATAGCTTATTGAACTTCTTGGACTACTTTACTTTCCAGATTTCTTCCACATGAGTATATTTCGGTGTTGAGCATGCCTCGATCCTTGACCAAAGGGGAGAAAATATCCCATTCAAAAGTTCCAAATGCAGAGACAACAAATCACAAGAAATAAAATCTAGAAACTTTCTCACCCTACCAATCTCCAAACGAACCAAGGCCACGCTAGCATTAAGAAAAATATGAAGATAACTAGAATTTTTGAGAGGGTGCTTCATCTGAGAGAGCAAAGGAACAAGGGAAGTGTCTCTACATCATTTTAGAAAAGCCAAATCTGCCTTCAACTTGGAAACCCTTAATGTGACACTGTTCCAAACAATGAACATTAATAGTAGTGGCCCTTCCATATAGGGTATTAATTTCTGAATTCACGCTTCCATGATCCATAATGAATTACGAAAAGTCTTTCAGTTGAAATCACATAACATAATTTTTTGGTCAACGCATTTCGAACCAACCAATGTGGTTGATTATCAAGACGAGATGAAGAGGCAAACCATGGCAACAACTTAAATAGAGAGCAATGTAGAGACCAAAATTTCTAATAACGACTATTTTTAAAAAATAATATTTAAATTATTTTATTAAATAACTATTTTTAAAAATTCTTTTATGGGGAATATCGAAAAATATAAATAACGAGAATAAAAAAGTCAAAGTCAATAATATTTAAATTATGATATTAATTTATTAAAAAAATATAAGTATTTAAGTAATACTATATCAAACAATTAGTTTTTGAAAATAATATTCAAATTAATTATTAAAATTAATTTGGTTAAAATTAATTATTTTTTAAAAATGTAATAATGGGAAATTATGGAAAAAATAACAAAATAATAAATAAATCAATCAATCAGTGATTATATTTAAATTATGATATTAATTTATTAAAAGTAAGTATTTTAAGTTAACAAGTATATTAAATGACTAGTTTTTGAAAATAATATTTAAACTTAATTTATTAAAATAAAATATTATTTAATTTTTTTTTTTAATGGGAAATAATCAAAATATAAACTAACAAGTAAAAATCAAGTGAAACTGCAACAAGGAAGGAGGTAAAAAATAGAAAGGATCAAGACCCTAATTGAGACAAGTCATATAATAATTAAAAAAATTAATGGAAAATTTTCAAATAAAAAACAAAAATATACACAATAAAGTCTCTCTCTCTCTCTCTCGCTATATATATATATATATTATATATTATATTATATTATATTTATATATATAAACAAATAACAAAATACTAAAAGGTGTTAAGAATGAATAAAACAATTATGAAAACATGAAGGATCAAGAATATAAACTCTAATGAAGAATAAACCAACAACAAATACTATAAAAAGGACACCAATACCTACACAAATGAATAAACAAACAAAATTATCCCAAAAAGAAAGAAACATAAAAAACTAGGTGGACAGGACAGGGACCCAACTTCTACTAATAATCCAACCATCATCTCTATTCAAATTTTTGGGCCTTTTTTCGATTTAAGACGCTAGAAATGACTAACCCTAGAAACAACCTGGGCTTCCCAAATGCATATGTGATGCTTAGATTTATCTACATGCTCTGCCAAATCAGAGGAGTAGGTGCTACCATTTTTGCTGTCAGCGACATGTTCACGAATCCTTTGATTAATTGAGCGATCAGTCTCACCAATGTAGGGAGTCCCACAAGAGCATGGTATAATGTAAACACCCTTCATATTCTTGGGGTCCACTAGGTATTTTACAAATCTAAGGGAGCTCTGGATGATATTTAAAGGCCTAAAGGTTGAAGCTACCTTATGCTTCCTTAGGATCTTCACAATATTGTGATTGGTCCCTTGGATAAAAGGAAGATGAACACCTAAAAATCAATCCTTGGTATATTTCTTAGCCCTGGGACCTTTCTAAGATCTAAGGAAAACCTTAGTAAATTGGTGTTTACTATTCCCATTATTAAAGAAAACACTTAGGAGATGTGCTTTCCCTTCATTGAGATGGTTATCATCAGAAAATATTAAAGCTCTAGTCATTAAGGTGTTGACAAAACCAAGCTTTTGAGCTGGGAAATGATGAGAATTAGCATGACTATTCTGTATGAGTTTTCTTATGAAATAGCTGATGTGAAAAGGAGTCATCATCATTCCTAGAGATGAGGACATCACGGAAGGGAAGGCTACCATTACTTTCAAATTCTAGGGTGAACTTTAGGGAACTAGATTGAATGTTAATATGCAGGAAAAACAATTCCAAATATTCCTTACCATGGGACGAGGTGACACAAGTGTCATCCAAAAAATTCTTCCACATCTTAGTCAGAAGACAATAAGAAGCTAAGGACTTTGATTCAAAATCCTCCATGAATAGATTAGCTAGCACAGGGGAGAGGGGGGAACTGATGGCAACGCCGCAAGTTTGCTCATAGAATTTGCCACCCAATGCAAATAAAGTAGAAGTAAGACAAATACCAACTAAATTAGGCGTATAAGGATCCGTAAGCTTGATGATTTCGATGGCCTCATTGATAGGGATATTAATGTAAAGGGAGATCACATCAAACCTCACAAGCTTGTCATCCAGATCAAGCTTGAAACTCTTTAACTCATTGAGAAATGATGCAGAGTCCTTAAGGAAGAATTATGTATGCCCAACAAAGAGCTTAAGCTTCTCGGCTAAATATTTATCAAGAAGATAAGTTGGCCCTCCTATCATGTTGACGATGGGTTTCAGAGGAGCCCCTTCCTTATGAATCTTTGGCAGGCCATAGATTCTAAGGGTAGGAGGGTGATGCAGGAGCATTCAGCCCAAAGGGAAATTATTGTAAATAATAGACATAGGGGGTCATGCATTTGTGGAATTAGTTTCCTAAATTCCAAGTCGGTTTAATATTTAGGCTTTTAAGTGTGATTAATTAGATATTCTCAAAATAAATAAATAAAACTAGGAGAGCTTTTAGGCATAAAAGCAATGGATGTCGATCATTAAGGGATAAGAAAGCTTTTCTATTTTAGAACAGGGAAAAAGATGGAATAAAGCCTCAAGATGATTTTTGCCATATGTATGCATTGCATGTAGAGTCTTAGAGATTTTAGTTGAGTGATTCTAGATCATACTAAGTTTTATAAATTATGTAGCCTCAAAGGCATTGAGAATAGAGTGAGAGAGAATGAGTGAGTATGAAGAATAAGAGGCCATGAATAGGCCATGACTTCTCTTGTAAATAGTTTATTTCTTAATTAATTATTTCAGTGATTTGTGTGCATATGTATTGTCTAGAACTTTCAGAGCTTTTAACATTTGTCACGGATAATATGCTGGCTTTAATATGGATTGGAATTCGCTGAATGCTCTGTTTGCCCACATCACATAGCGATTCAGCTGTTGGATGGTTTGAATTCTACAGTGATGGTTTGAAAGCTTTCATATGAGATTTAATAGTCTTATGATCATTGTGAACTAATCAAGTTTCCACCAGAGAGAGTTTAAAAGATCCTGGTTTTGTAGGCGTAGCTTGCATCAGAGGGAAACTTTCTACAAGCTTACCACTGAACGAGCTCATCAAGCTTTTGACATTTATAGTAAGAGCCACAATTTTGGAAATCTTCTTTAGGGGATCCTTGTTTAGTTTCTTGTAGCTCGCACTATTATGGAGGTGGTCCAACATCATCGTATGGTAATCATCCTTATCAAGAATAACCAAAGCACCACCTTTGTCAGCTTTGAGAACAACAATATTCTTATTATTATTTAATGATTTGAGAGCATCAAACTCAGCTTTGTTGATGTTGTTCTTGGGTGGCTTTTCCTTTCTAAGGAAAATCGCATAGTCTTGACGAATGATATCTTTAGTGAGGTCTGGTAAGAGTTTAATACCATATTGAATGTCATAGATGATATGGTCGAATGAGATCTTTCTAGAAGCAAGAGAAAATTTTAAACCTTTCTCGAAAAAAATAAAGACTGAGGGATCAAAAGAAAAGCCAGAGAGATTAACAATTCTATTACTAGAAGAGGAAAGGATATTGGAACAGACAATATTAACCAAGTCTAGAGTCTTATTACCAATTTGAAATATTATTACTATTATCAAAATTGAAAACACAGTCACTAACCTCATTAATATTATTATTATTACTATTATTATTAAGCCCAGTGATATTATTATTATACAAATTATTATTATTATTACTATTATTATTCAATTGAATATTATTAAAATTATTATTAATAGAACCACTTCAACGATTTGTGAAACCAACAGAAACCAAAGAAGAATTAATAGAAAACAAACCTATGGAAATCTGATTTGGTGAATTTGCAAATCTATTATAGTCAAAACGTAAGAAAATTCTAGCTTCACCCTTGATAGTGGAATGGTGAGAAACATGGTCAACCCATGATATGAGAGAAGAGATTTTATTAAAATTAACTCTTCTCCTAGAAAGACCATGAAATCAACTAGATTCATTAGGCTTCAAGATTGATTTCTCCAAGAGCTTATTGAACTTCTTGGGCTGCTTTACTTTCTATATTTTTTCCAGGTGCATAGATTTCAGTGTTGAGCATGCCTCAACCATTGACCAAAGGGGAGAAAATATCTCATTCAAAAGTTCCAAATGCAGAGACAAAAAATCACGAGAAATAAAATCCAGAAACTTTCTAAACCTACCAATCTCCAAACGAACCAACACCATGCTAGCATTAAGAAAAATACGAAGGTAACTAGTATTTTTAAGAGGGTGCTTCATTTGAGCGAATGGAGGAACAATAGAAGAGTCTCTACATCATCTTAGAAAGGTTATATCTGTCTTAAACTTGGAAACCCTTATGTGAGATCGTTAAAAATGATGAACTTTAATAGTAGTGGCGCTTCCATATAGGGTAGGAATTTCTAAATTCAGGCTTTTGTGATCCATAACGAATTACTATAAGTCATTCAGTAGAAATCACATAAAATAACTTTTTGGCAGACGCGCTTCGAACCAAGGAGTGTGGTTCGTCATC
This sequence comes from Pinus taeda, assembly GCA_000404065.3. Taxonomy (NCBI): domain Eukaryota; kingdom Viridiplantae; phylum Streptophyta; class Pinopsida; order Pinales; family Pinaceae; genus Pinus; species Pinus taeda. The sequence goes on along the minus strand of APFE030716102.1, from coordinate 28,032 downwards.
AGAACTAGATGAAGAGGTAGACCATGGCAATGGCTTAAATAGAGAGCAATGTATAGACAAAAATTTCAAATAACGACTATTTTTGAAAAATAATATTTAAATTATGATATTAACAAATATTATCAAGTAACGACTATATTAAATTGCTAGAGTTTGAAAAAAAATATTTAAATCAATTTATTAAAATTGAATATTATTATCAATTCTATTAATTGGAAATAATCGAAAAATATAACTAATGAGAATAAAAAATTGTCCAAAGTCACTAATATTTAAACTATGATATTAATTTATTTGAAAACAAATATTATCTAAGGTAATGGATATTTAAACAACTACTTGGAAAATAATATTTTAAAGTTAATTTATTAAAATCAAATAGTTATTAATTTTTTTATTAATGGGAAATTACTCGAATAAAATATATATATTTAACTAATAAATAAATAAAGTCAATACATCATATTAATTATGAAAATTAATTTAGTAAAAAACAATATTGTAAGTAACGACTAACTTTTTAAACGACTAGAATTTGAAAGAAACAATTTTTTAAAAAATAATTCTATTAAAATCAAATTATTTTAAAAAACTATTTAATGGGGAAAATAATCGAAAAAAAAGTATAACTAACAAGAAAGAAAAAGGTCTAACCCCAAACAAGGAGGGGAAGTAAAAAAATAATAAAGCAGTTAGACCCTAATCTGAGACAAGAACATATAAAATAAAAAATCTAATGGAAAATAGAATAAAATAAAGAAATATTACACAAGTATATATATATTATATATTATATATATCATATTCAATAATAAATACAATTTGAGCGCCAGTTAAACAATATCAAAAATACTAAAAGGAGTTAGGAATGAATTAAATAATTAAGAAAACACAAAGGACCAAGAATATAAACTCCAATGAAGAATAAACCAACAACAAATACTATAAAAAAAGACACCAATACCTACACAGATATATAAACAAACAAAATAAACCCAAAATGAATGAAACATAAAAAACTAGGAGGACAGGAGAGAGACCCAACTTCTACTAGTAATCCGGCCATCATCTCTATTCAAATTATTGGGCCTTTTTATGATTTCTAGGGCTTCCCTCAATTTACGATGATGGAAATGACTAATCGTATAAGCTACCTGAGCCTCCTCAATTCAAATGTGATGCTTATATTTCTCTACATGTTCTTCCAAAGCAGAGGAGTGGGTGCTACCATGCTTGATGTCAGCGCCATGTTCATGAATCCTTTGATTAATCGAGCAATCAGTCTCACCAATGTTGGAAGTCCCATAAGAGCATGGGATAACGTAAATACCCTTCATATTCTTGGTTCCACTAGGTCTTTTATAGATCTAAGGGAGCTCCAGTTGGTATTTAAAGTCCTAAAGGTAGAAGCCACCTTATGCTTCCTTAGGATCTTCACCATTACATTAGTGGTACATTTTATAAAAGGAAGATGGATAGCAGAAAATTTATCCTTTGTATATTTTTGAGCACTAGGTCATTTTTGAGCTCTCGGGAAGGCCTTAGTCCATTGGTGTTTATGATAACCAATATTACAAAAAACACTTTTGGGATGTGCTTTCTCTTCATTGAGTTGGTTTTCATGAGAATCTCTTAAAGCTCTAGTCGCTAAGGTCACGAGAACACCAAGCTTTTGAGCTCGGAAATGATGAGAATTAACATGAAGATGTTGTTTTCTATGAGTTTTCTCACGAAATTATTGATAAGAAAAAGAGCGATCATCATTCGTTGAGAGGAGGATGTCAAGGAGGGGAAGAATAACATTACTTTCAAATTCCGTGGTGAACTTTACAGAACTCAATTGATTGTTAAGATGGAGGAAAAATAGTTTAAACTCTTCCTTACCATGGGACCAGATGATACAAGTGTCATCCACAAAACTCTTCCACATCTTAGGCAAAGGACGAGAATACTAGACTCCCTACATTGGTGAGATTGGTGGCTTGATTAATCAAAGGGTTTGTGAACATGTAACTGACATCAACCATGGTAGGACCTACTTTTCTACTTTGGTAAAGCATGCAGATAAATCCAAGAATCACATCTGCATTGAACAAGCCCAAGTGATTGCTAGTTTTAGTTATTCCCATCATTGTAAATTGAGCGAGGCCCTAGAAATAAAAAAAGGCCCAATAATTTGAATAGAGACAATTGCTAGATTATTAGTAGAAGTTCGGTTCATGTCCTATCCTCGTAGTTTTTTAGGTTTCTTTCTTTTTGGGTTTATTTTGTTATATTATTAATCTGTGTAGGTATTCGTGTCCTTTTTACAGTATTTATTGTTTGTTTATTCTTCATTAGAGTTTATATTCTTGATCCTTCTTTTTTTCTTAAGAATCTTATTCGTTCTTAAGTCCTTTTAGTATTTTTGTTATTTCTTTAATGGGCCTCAACCTTGTATTTTACTGCTGTATGTATGTATGTATATATATATATATACTTGTGTATATTTTTGTTTTATTTTATTTTATTTGCATTAATTATTTTTATTTGTTATATGATCCTATTTGGGGTTACGGTCGTGACCCGTTTTTATATTTTTGACTTACCTCCTGTTGGATTTGACTTGTTATTTAATTTTTTTGATTATTCCCATTATATAATTTTTAATATATTTTTATTTTATTTAATAAATTAATTTAAACTTATTTTAAAAATTATTCATTAATATAGCCATTACTTATTATATTGTTTTAATAATTTAATTCATAATTTAAATATTATTAACTTTGATTTATTTTATTTATTTATTAGTTCTTTTATATTTTTCGTTATTTTGCAATAATTAAAATTTTAATAATTTTATTTTATTTAATTAATTTTAAATAGAATTTCAGAAACTAGCCATTTAGTGTAGATGTTAATAATATTTGTTTTTAATAAATTAATATCATAATTTGAATATTATTGACTTTGACCTTTTGATTCTTGTTAGTTATATTTTTCAATTATTTCCCATTAATAGAATTTTTAAAAATATTTGATTTTAATGAATTGATTTAAATATTATTTTCCAAAATTTAGCCATTACTTAATAATATTTGTTAATATCATAATTTAAATATTATTTTCCAAAAATAACTGTTATTTGAAATTTTGGTCTCTACATCGCTCTCTATTTAAGTCGTTGCCATGGTTTGCCTCTTCATCTAGTCCTGATGATGAATCACACTAGTTGGTTCGAAACACATTAACCAAAATATTATGTTATGTGATTTTTCGTCATTCATTATGAATCACATAAGTGTGAATTCAGAAAATATTGATTTATATTTGTTTATTTAATATAACATTAATAGTTAGTTAGGATCAAACCTAGCAAACCCTATAACATTTATATTCATAAAATTGACTAAAAATAAATGGAATAATAATAATAGTAAGGTTGACTATCTTAACCCTATTGAATTATACTCAACTATAATTGCCTAAAGTGAGCCATTTTCAACCGAAGTCAATCTTGGTAAAGCACACTCAAAAATTAAATATGTTAAAATTTTAATAATATTATTTTAATAAAGTTGGGCAATATAACATATTACTTACCATTACTATCATGACTTATTTATATTTATAATTGTAATATGAAATTTACTATATTTTAATTATTATTAATCATTAAATATATTCTTAATAGTTTGACCATGGTTTAAATATCAACATCATAATATAATTTTTATAGGTTGAAATATTAGGGATTCTAATAAGGTTTAGTGATCAATAATATTTAATATAATGTTGTTGATATTCTTATTAATGTTGAATATATTATTATTATTATAAATTTGGCTTTATGATTAGTAAAGGTTCATTTGAAGTTAAATCCCCAAGATATATTTAATAATTATTAATATGGTTAGACATTCAAGCTGAAGAAAAAATGGCGCACGAGGGAGAGAAGAAACCCACGGAGAAGAATGCCGTCGCAGAGAAGGCTCCTGCAGAGAAGCCCGCGCTCAAGGCCAAGAAGAAGCTTCCCAACGAGGGTGGCGAGAAGGAGGCAAATTTCTCCAGTCATGGGCATGGATCCAATGGCATTTCTGTCTTTGGAGACGGTGTGGCAGGGTCAGCTACAGTCTTAACCCTTTTCAGGGGCGACCTCAAGATTGTGAAGTCGGATCTCTCTGAAGTCTCTCAAGTAGCAGTTTTGTTTGAAGGGCAAATCTCATTAAAGGAGTTTCTGTTGGTGAAGGCCACGAAGCGTCAAGAGAGCAGAGACCTATGGACATTTTGGGTTTCTGGTCTTAGATCCCTTTTTGGGGACGGGATATCACTTGTTTTTGGCTTGCTCTGTGTAGGATTCGACAGCCCGGCGCCCTCTCGGCTTATCTTCCCGCTGACACCCCTTGCATGCAAAGAATGGAACCTGCATGTTGCAGATCTGGCCCAACGCACACATGCATGGACCATCCCCTGCAGTCTCAGGCTGGATCTTCTCTCAGAACCCGGTTTGATATACTCAGGATCTGACATCCTAGGAATCGTCAGGCTGAACCCCCTTCTGTCGTTTCACGCATGCAAAGACAAAGGTCTAAATGGGACAGATCTGCATGAGTACTCTCTTGCATGTAGATCCAGGCCGGATCTCTCCAATACGAGCAAGAGACAAGACTTTCTAGAGCTCTGGCGACGAATCAGAGGTTATATGTGCCGATCCATCAGAAGGAACCCCAATCTGGGAAATGGCTCATCAGATTGGGTCAAATACTGCAGAATAGGAGCGGATCTATCAGATCCGGTCAGATCCAGACAGAAGCAAAACAGAAGTCTGTCAGATCCAGAACACAAAGCAGACACAGTGGATCTGAAGCAAATTTTTATCAGATCAACAGAAGGCAGACACGTTTGTGTGCAGACCTGGGACCAGATGAGTGTCTTGGAGCTAAAAAAAGAGATCCAGGACAAAATAGGGACTCCAGTTGCATTACAAATCCTAATATTTTCTGGGCACTGCTTGCAGGATCAACATACACTCCAGCATTACAGGGTGGCAAAGGACTCAACTATTACCCTCAATCACCGACTACGAGGCAGAACTAAGGGAGCTACCTCAAATCCTACAGGCACCTACCGAGATGCAGCCAAAGGGAAAGTACCTCCAAAGGGGAAAGAAGCTACAACTGATAATGCACCCCCAGGGTAGTACATTGTGGATCAAGCGCCAGAAAATCCATCCATCTCGCTGGATTTACCAGAGGTAAAATACATATTCTTAGATCTACAGAAAAACGCTGTTATTTGTAGATTTAACGACTTCTGGCCTAGAACCGATACTTTGTACCAATGGATCTACACGTTTTGGACAAAAAACTGTGAAATAAAACTATGCTCAAAGGGTTTTTTCATAGTAACCTTTCTCGTAGAAGAAGAAAAGGAAAAAATCCTCAATGAAGGGCCATGGTTCTGGGGCAATGCAGGACTGTTCATTACCCCATGGTTCCCAGAGTTTGATGCCAATACTATGGTGGTATCAAGGATGCCAGTATGGGTAAGGTTGCATAATCTTCCGATACATTTTTGGCACTACAAAGCCTTATTAGCTATAGGGAATGCCCTTGGAAGAATGTTAAAGATTGATTCAGAGAGACACATAAAAGGAATCTTTACCTTTGCCAGGATATGTGTCGAGGTAGATCTTAGCCAAGGACTACCTGAAAGCATCATTCTAAATTTCAACAATTCACAGTGGAAACAGACTCTGGACTATGAGAATACAGCATTCAGATGCAGGGGATGTCAACAAACAGGTCATTTGTTCAGTGCATGCAAAAGTCAAAACAAGAGCAAGTGCCACCAAAGGAAGCCAAAAGGATGGCAGAACATAGATGACGTCATAAAGAAGAGAGAAGTAGAAATGAAAGCCTCATCGAGGAAAAAAGACGAGGAAACAGAAGCAGAAGAGGATGATATCACTATAGAGGAAGATGAAACAGGGAACCAGAAGGAAAATACAACAGACAATAAGACTTCACAGGTTCAGATGACAAGCGTGGATCAAAGCATGGGAGGCACCAAACAGTATCATCACTCAGACACTTCAGACTTAGACAAAGAAACAGGGCCTCAGAATGCTGAAACACAGTTAGTCATGGCCTCGATCGAGCCCACACAAGGAGAGTGGCGTAAGGTTGAAAAGAAGAAGGGGAGAAAAACTTGAAAAATGGATTTGTTTTATTCCTTTTTTAGTCTCTCTTCTCTTCTCTGTTCTTATTCTTTGTGCACGATTGTGTAGCGTGCAAAAGCACTCGAGCCCAGGTGGCAACTTACGGAATGCTTCATTGCATCTGCTAGTGTAACTTTTCATTAAAATTTTTTAATAAAAGGTTACCGTTTTTTTCCTTGGAAAAAAATTATTAATCTGGTTAATATATGCCTATAGATGTATATCAACCACATTTACTGATATGATTGTGATAATAAAATTAATATTAATGTTTAATAACTTTTATATTAAGATTAATAT
>APFE030716102.1:0-20375 GCA_000404065.3 Pinus taeda | reverse complement strand
ATCATGGTCAACAATCATTGAATTTCATATTGAGACATTTTTTGTCAAAATGTGACGTTGGACCATGGTTACCACCATGGTTGACCATGAATGACCATGATTGACCATTGTTAATCGTGCGTGACCGTGATTGACGAGGGTTGACCATGCTTGATTTTCTTATTGAGAAAATATTTGTCACATTATGACGTTGGACCATGGTTGACCATGATTATAAACCCAAGACATTTGTATTAAACTCCACGATTAATATTCCAAACCTTAGGAATATTTTTATACCCTAGGAATATGAACTCTAAGATTAGTAAACGTAAGGGATATGTATTATAAATTGAATGTAATAATAAACCAAATGCATTAATACTAAAATCCAAGGGATTATAAACCAGAGGGAATAATATTAAACCCAATGTGTTATTATTACAAACCCAAGTTATATAAATCCTAAGATAAATATTATAAACCCTAAAATAAATATGGTTGAACATGGTTGATTTTCATGTTCAAACAATCTTTTTTGCAATGTGATGTAAGATAAATATTATAAACCCTAAAATAAACATAGTTGAACATGGTTGATTTTCATGTTCAAACAATCTTTTTCACAATGCAACGTTCGACCATGGTTGACCATGATTTGTTTTCATATGAAGGCAAACTTTGTGACAATGAGATGTTATACCTTGGTCGAACATGGTTTATTTTCATACTAAGAAAACCTTTGTCACAATGTAATGTTAGACCATGGTTATAAACCAAGGGATTTATATTAAATCTAAGGGTTAATATTACCAACCCTATGAATAATATTATACCATAGAAATATGAATCCATAGATGAATAAAATGAAGATATTGATATCATAAACCGATGGGAATGAAAACCAAAGGGATGAAGACCAAAATCCCTAAAATAAATAGGGTTGATCGTGGTTCACCATAGTTGATTTTCATATTCAGACAATCTTTGTCACAATGCGATGTTGTACCATGCTTAACCATGGTCGACTATGATTATAAACCTAAGGGACTTATATTAAACCCAAAAATTAATATTATTAAACCTTAAGGAATAATATCAAACCGAAGGGATTAATATGATAAACTATAGGTATGTATACCCTAAGATAAAGACTATAAACCATAAAATAAAGATGGTTGACCATGGTTGATTTTGATATTGAGACATTTTTTACCATAATACGACGTTGGACCATGGTTGACCATGATTATAAACCCAAGGGATTTACATTAAAAGAGAGGAGTAATACTATAAACCTTATGAATAATATTTTACTCTATGAATATGAACCCTTAGATTAATAAACCCAAGGGATTAACACTAAAATTAAATTCAATGGATTGTTATTATAAACCCAGTGGAATAATAAACCCGATGGATTAATACTAAAATTAAACCTAGGGGATTAATATACTAAACCCTAAGTATATAAACCTTAATATAGATATTATAAAGCCTAAAATAAACATGGTTTACCATGGTTGATTTTCATATTGAGACATTATTTGTGTGACATTGGACCATGGTTGACCATTGTTGACAATGGTTGATTTTCATATTCACAAAATCTTTGTCACAATGTGACACTATGCTAGGTTAACAATCGTTGAAAATGGTTGACCATGCTTGATTTTCATATTTATATAAACTTTTTCCCAATGTGATGTTGGACCATGGTTGTCAATGGTTGATATTCATATTGAGACAATGTTTGTCACAATGTGATGTTGGACCATGGTTGACAATGATTGATTTTCATATTGAGAGAATATTTGTCATAATGTGACATTGAACAATGTTTAGCCATGACTATAAACCCAAGGGATTTATAATAAACCATAGGATTAATATCATAAAACCTATGATTAATATTACACCCTAGGAGTGTGAACCCTTAGATTAACAAGCCTAAAGAATTGATATTGTAAACCCAATGGAATAATAAACCCAAGGGATTAATACTAAAAACACAAGGGAATGAAATATTAAACCCATGAGATTAATATTATAAACCCAAGGTATTTAAACCCTAAAAGCCCAATGGATTAATACTAAAAACCGGAGGGATTATAGACACAATGGAATTAAATATTTAACCCAAGGGATTAATATTATAAACCCAAGGTATATAAACACTAAGAGAAATACCATAGAACCTAAAATAAACATAGTTGACCATGGTTGGTTTTCATATTGAGACAATATTTGTCGCAATGTGACCTTGAACCATGGTTGACCATGGTTGATCATGATTGATTTTCGTATGGGAACAATCTTTGTCCCAGTGCGAGATTCACCATGATTTATTTTCATGTGACGACAATATTTATCAATAAATTAATCATGGTTGACCATCGTTGACTATGGTTGACCATGATTGGTTTTCATATGGAGACAAACTTTGTCAATAAATTAACCATCATTGACCATGATTGAGCATGGATGATCATGGATGACCACAATCAACCATGGTTGACTATGGTTGACCATAAAGACATTGACAATGGCAACCATATTCAAGCATGATTAACCTTTGTTGATCATGGTTCAACATAGATACATTGATTAAGCATTATAACGATTGTTGATAATGGTGGAGCATGCTTGGCCATGGAAGATTATCATTGAACATGGTTGAGTATGTTTGACCGAATTCAACCATGGTTAATCATATTCAAATTTATTAATTTATGAATTAATTTTATTAATTTGTTAATTAATATTAATTAGTTAATTAACTAATAATTGATTTAAAGTGATTTATTTATAAAATTAATATTAATACTAATAACATTTTCATATATTAATAAATATAATAATATATAATATTGTTCAATGTTATTCTAATATTTTTAATTATAAATTATCTAAAATTAAATTTTAGAATATACATAAATTTACAGTGATTTAACCCATGCCATCTGCCTTTGTGGAAGTGAGAACATAAAATAAAGTTTGAGGCATATATAAAAATGTCATTTACCATTCAATTTTAAATTCAAATAGTCAAAAAGTGTAGGCATAATAAAATGAACTCACTTTAAGAAATACACTCAAATTCTAATAGTCCAGCATCGTAAAATATGAAATACGAAATAATATGGAGTGTAAATGTAAATAATCATTAGAAAACAGTTTTGAGTTTCAATCTACTCAACGTTTAAACTCCATCAAGCGTACATCTTTATGCCCATGGCGAGATCCATCGAGTATTATTAAAACCCTGTTATAATTATCGAAGCCAATTATATTATTATAATCGCCGTTTACGTTTTATGCCAAAACTCTACGCACCTATGAGCATGTTGAAGAGACAACACTATTTTAAATTAGTGGTTTAAGAGATAAACCACTTTCTTTGAAATTTCAGCATATTTGGATCAAATAATTATGTTGAGTGTGCGAGCAGTTGTGAAATTAAATTCTATAGTGCTTGATAATATTTTACCCTTATGTTTTCTTTATTGGCTTGTTAAATAAAGAAGGGAAAATATCTAACTTTAGAGAAAAAGATAAATAATGCAGTCAATTTTTGATATAACTAACACAATTAAATTAATAAATGTGTTTGATAAATGTCGATGGGCCTATATCAAGCACACATATCAATTATCAATAATATTAAGAATTAATGTTATTACTAATAATATTAATATAAATATAAAAACCATATTAATCATAATTAATATTATATTATTACTATTATATTATATAATGATAATCATTATATTTATGTATTCAAGTTTCTGTGATCCATAATGAAGTAAGCAAAGTCTTTTGGTAGAAATCACATAAGAGAAATTTTTGGCCTATGCATTGCGAACGAACAAGTGTGGTTCATCATCAAGACCAGATAAAGAGGCAGACCATGTGAAAGGTTTAAATAAAAAGCAATGTAGAACCACATTTGATGGTTCAAAATGCGTCAGCCAAAAATTTCTCTTATGTAATTTCTATCGAAAGGCTTTGCTTAAATAATTATATGATTACTACTTATAATAATAATAATAAATAAATAAACAAACAAATATGATAACAAGAGTTATATCAATAATCATTAAATTATATTAATAATTATGTAATAAATTAATAAAAATAATTATAAAATAAACATTTAATAAAAATGAAACAACAATTTAAATGTCGCTGATATGAAATTCAATTTTAAACACTCCACTAGAACATAGTTATTAAACACTAGCCTCTTCGAAAACACATCGAAACCGATGAAAAACGTTCCACCAATTTAAATCAATAAGACAATGATCACAACCATTCACTCTTTCCAACCAATCCCTTCTCGCAGTATCTTGCATTTTTGTATAACGTTGAAAACAAAAAGTTGGTGAAATCTCCAAAACATTTATTGATTTCATTGTTGATATAGTTGTAAAAGTCAGAGCCTACGTCACTCTGTCTCCAATATCTACTATGGCTCATTACAAGGGAATAATATTAAACCCAAGGGATAAATATTATAAAGCTAAGGTATAAAAACCCTAAGGTAAATATTTATGCCTGGTCCTGATCATGAACCACAATTGTTGGTTTGAAATGTGTCAGGCAAACACTTCTCTTATGTGATTTCTAATGAAAGACTTTGCTTAAATAATTATATCATTACTACAATAATAATAATAATAATATATAAATAATAATATAATAAATAAGAAATATGATAAACAATAGCTATATCAATAATCATTTAATAAATTATATTAATAATTATTTAATAAATAATAATGAAGTAATTATAACCCTCGATCGGGGTCTATTCCCTAGTACATTGGCCAGTTATGGTACTCAAGCCACATAAGGGAAGGGTACTACCAACCTCCCCTCACACACTCATGGCCATGGGTATGCTGGCCTTCGACAAGACAACTAACAGAAGGCAGTAGAGAAGTGGCAGTTATGGCTAGGTTAGTGAAGGAGGTGGGAAGGATAAGACAGGATGGATGATGGGACAAAGGATGGTGGACAGAGATTTTGAAGGCAAGCAGGATGGAAGAAATAGTATAGAGGATACGGGAGGAAGGAGGAGTGATGCTGTAAGACAGGGAAGTGACCAGCAAAGACCTCAATGAAGTATCATCGAATATGTTCAATGGCCTTACACGCCCATTGATATGTTTACTGTGCTATTCCATGGCTAGGGGGTGAGGGAGCAAACCGAGGAGGGGAACTAGGGTAAAGGTCGGGGAGACCATCATATGATGGGAGGGACAGGGACCGGGTTTGAGCCAAAGACTGGCACCGAGAGCAAAATTCACAGTTGGGATCTTAAGAAACTTCGTTCAATAAAGCAATATAGATGGGTTACCAAGGAGGGAAGGGATACCCCAGATAAGCTTAAGCGAGGGTGGGAAATTTGACTTTGTAGAGAGGAGTGAAAACAAAACAAGACATAGGGGAAAGTCAAGGCCATGCAAGTGGAAGAGATGGTAACCTAGCTTGATTAGTGGGTGGTGAGCACCATATGCATAATTCGAGTCAGGAACCAGTACATTACCCCAAGGAGTAGGGAGAGACGTACGAAAATCTTAAAGGTGAAAAGGCTACCGCAAGGAAGGTGAGAGGCATTGTCATTTCAGGAAAAGGAGAGGCACCACAGCTTTGGGCAGAGGATACCTCAGAAGAGGAAATTGTGTCTTGAAATTTGAGAGGAGGGGAATCACCACCAACCTAGAAAGGCATGAATTTACACACTGTGAACTAACAGATACTGCGTGAACAGGCTCAGATAAAATAAGGGATGGCTAGACTGTCACACGGAAGAGTACGAGGGAAAAGGGGGAGGGAGATGCCTCGAGCAGCACAACGAGCACCTTGGAACCTAGGCGTGGGAGGAAACTAATTGAACGGGTTATCAAAGAAACGACAACAACATATAGTGTAGGAACAAATGCAGGCATCCACAAGATTTTAGAATATTTGGAAGAAAAGATAAAGCACAAGGAGGAACCCGAGGAGGAAATGGAGAATTGGCGGGAGGTAATCCCAGATCCTGGGAATAAAAGGGGTAGACTCATGTAGTTTAAGCAGGAACTATACTTGTATTGGCTCGTGAAGATCCTTATGGGTAGGGCCATGCAGAAAATATCAGTGAGGATGGCCATGACCCTCCAGGACATACCCAACTACAAGAAAGACTTGCAAACCATTCAATTCCATCTGTGCAAGAAGCACATCTGCCAAGATCATATTCAAAGGCACATCCCATGTATTATTGAGCTAGCAGACATGCCTAGAGACTCTGCCAAAGACCCGGCTCCAGTGGAGTGAACCTCCAAAGATCAATAGGACTAGCTAGGTTCCAGGATGTTTTTTTGGTTTCTTGTGTATAGAATTTACGTTTACTGATGCATGCTTATGATAGATAGACATTCAAACTCTTATTATGATATAGATACATATATAGCTTGGGAAGATTGCCTGAAGCTATATTATATTCGGATGGATTATAACGAGGATAGGTGGTCAACAGACTTGGTTTCCCACTAGGCAAGTTGAGGTCACCTATCTCACATATGTGGTGTAAACTTGTCTTTTATATATAGAAAGAAGATGGTCTTGCCAAGTTTTAAAAAAAAGATAATGAAGTAATTATAAAATAAACATTTCATAAAAATAAAACAACAATTTAAATGTTGTTGATATGAAATTCAATTTTAAACACTCCACCAGAACATAGTTATTAAACACTAGCCTCTTCCAAAACACATCGAGACCGATGAAAAAAGTTTCACTAATTCAAATCAATAGGATAATGATAACAACCATTAATGGTTTCCAACCAATCCCTTCTCACACTCTCTTGCATTTTTGTATAACGTTGAAAACAAAAAGGTTGTGAAATCCACAAACCATTTATTGATTTCACCGTTGATATAGCTGTAAATGTCAGACCCTACCCCACTCTCTCTCCAATACCTATAGTGGCTCACTACAAGGGAATAATATTAAACCCAAGGGATAAATATTATAAACCTAAGGTATAAAACCCTAAGGTAAATATTTATTCCGTAAGGAATTTCCCTTTGAGAAGAATTCGCCCAGATGCCACTCTCTACCACTTCTAACCCTTAGATCTATTGTTAGACGATTGATATTTTTTCCACCATTAGATGCCACTATATTAATTGTCAACGAAATCCTGATTTATGAAAACTAAATCTTGATTTATTCCACCGATCAACATGTTTATCTTTAAAATAGCAAAAATTATAACACAAACATAATACACGTGAAGTATCATTGCAATCATTGGAATTATACAAGTTGAAGCGACTGCAAGGTTGGGTGATGATGACCTATTGAAAATTTCAATGGTTATTGTTGTTCCCGAATTCATTCAAGACGTCAATGTTTCAGGAAAGATATGTGAATCATGAATCAAGAACCAATTATGCCTATTTAGATTAATGGAAAAAAATATTTTGAAGCTTTGCATTGAATTGGATAATCGCTAAGCCAGAAAGAAAGAAGTGGAAGGAAAGTATTGACCTTTGATCATTTTGATGATGATTTTGACGTCACATGAAAGGATGATCATTTCGGAATGTAGTTTTGAATATTAAGAAAATTTTAAATTTTGTGCATTTCAAGTACTTTTACGGAAATGCCATGGCGAAATTCAGAATTTTGCCTGTAGCTTGCTTTGCTCAGATAGAGAGACTGGGTGAATGGTTGTTGCTTCTTTGTTCAAAGTGTAATGGCCATAATCATTCCACTCTATGTGAATTGAATTTACTTCAGGGTTTACCCACTCATCAAACATATATTTTTGGGAACTTTTAAAAATGAATTCGATTTTGCTCTTGAAATTACACAACAGTAATAAATAGTAAAATAAATCTTATTCCCAATAGAGTATAAATTTTATGGGTTACTTAAGTCAATTTTTTGTTGTCAATAAAAAAATAAAATAAAAAAATTCTTAATATAAGTTTTATTTTATCTTAGTAATTAATTTTAATTTTCACTTGATGAAAAAAAAATTGTTTCAATCAAGTAATATAATAAATATATATGTTTTACATTACTTTAGAAAGATCAACTATTTTCATTCCAATTGTCAAATTAGTCATTATTGTGGTGCAGTTACCTGTAGTCACTATTTATGTAATTTAAAAGATTTTTCAATGATGTTAAACCATTCTTGAAAAGTTTTCAAGTGGTTTGGTCAAACCTATTCGTTATGGTGTATTTTGAAGAGAAATATTCCATCTTAGCTTTCAATGTGATGAGTTGGACATAAGAAAGAGTCATATGAATAATAAAACAAGCTTGAAGCTATTTTTAAATGGGAATTTAGGAGGATCCCAACATTTAAAGAAATAATAATATGTAGGTCATGCATTTTGAATTAATTCTTAATGTTTTGACAATGAAGAAGAATAGATCTTTTTCTAACATGCTAACTAATTCTGCTTTAAAATTTAGTATAATTAATTTCAAAGTGTATTATTTTGTTTATGTTTTAGTAATCTCATGTTCATATCCATTGTTAGACGATTCAAAGTTCTTCCACCTTGATGCGGGAGCAACCAGTACCAAAGCAAGCGAACGCAAGCCATGGAAGCAAAACAGAGTTAAAGCCAATTTAAAGCAAAAAAATAGATTTAAAGCGGATAAAGCAGATTTAAAGCAGATTTAAAGCGTGCATGCATGAAGCTTTTGTGGAGAAAATCAGGAAAGGATAGGATTGATCCTTCCTAAAATTCTTATATAAATTTAATACCATAGGGGTGTAGAGAGATATCTATTTGGTGAGGAAAATTGTGAGTGGCAAGATGTAGTTGAGTGTGAGCTCAGGTTTAAGGCTAAAATGCCTTAATTTTGTAACTGTTCTGTAAATATATAAAAATATATTCTGTATTAATTGTGTACGCTTGCCTGTGTGTCCTTTATAAATAAGTTAATTCTATATTGTGAGCTTGCTAATCATACGCCACTACAATTCCTTCTACCTTAATCTAGGGCAGCACAACTAAAGCTAGGCCTGGCTGAACACGACCCAAGCATCGTTTCAAGTTGTAGAGAAACCATGTTGATGCGCATTGTTTATGTAATCCTAATGGGGGTTTATTATGCATCATCTTTTGGTTTTGTTTCGTCATCAGAAGTTCATCTCGGGTATGATTCAGGAACATTTGATGTGGGTATCTCTACTTCAATAGACCATGGAAGAATTCAAGATATATCTCATGCGTACCGAGAAGATATGCCTATTTGGGACTCTTCACAAGGACTGGGCCTTATCGCTAGCTAGCTGCAAGCATGAAAATGGGTCCATTTCAAACAACTCTGTGATGAAGATGGGTGCCCTTACAGGTACTCGTGTGGATGCCCCTGGTCATGTTATCGAAGAGTATTATGATGTCGGGTTTGACGTGGATACACTTGATCTCAGGATAATAGTGGCAGTTGTTCGCTCGTAGTCAAGAGCTCAATTACTGCGTAGGAATTTCGACTGTTGGAGATAGCCTTCAACGATCATATCATTAGATTAGAGGTGCACCCATATGTATGGAATGCTTTTTTTTTAATAGATTATAAGGATGACTCAATGTTAATAAAGGTCCGCATAAACAATATCTATGTTTTAAAATGATTTTGTTTAGGCTTGTGGGCCATAACCCACAGGCCCAGGTTCGAGTTTTTAATGGAATTGGGATTTTGGGCTTACCCTAAACTCATCCCATCAGTTATGCAGGAGCATCACACGTTTATATCCTATCAACATAATTAATGGACTGTGGTCCATGGCGCTTGAATGTCATGTGCAGAACCCTTCTTGTTGCAAGAACTGCCAAAAGAATTTGGTAACCTAGGGTCATTGAAGGTGCTGGAGTTAATAGGGTTCCTAAAAATTAGGTCTCTAGTAGATTGATTAGGGAATCTAAAAAACTTGGAATTTCAGTGAGTCATTATAGAAGTCATTACAGAAATATTGACTAAACCACAATGTAGTTTAAGTATTTTCCCAAATTGTACATACTTGGCATTAAAATATTTTACAAAACATGTACATTTTTTCCTTTAATTAATATATTTTTCAACCCATATTGAATATTTTATTATATCTTTTCCAAAATTATAAATAAAAAAAATTGGAATTTGAGTGAGTCATTAAAAATAATCATTTCACAAACATTGACTAAATGACAATGTAGTTTAAGTCTTTTCCCACATTGTACATACTTGACATTAAAATATTTTACAAAACATGTGCATTAGGTTTTTTCTTTTAAATTAATATATTTTTAAACCCACATTGAATATTTTATTATATACAACATTAATTTTTTTTAACACTTTTTCTATATATAGATAGATACATAGTTAACATAAATTTTTAAATAGTTTATCTAAGTATTATATTATGTCATTTGGACAACTAACTAAACATGCATATCATATTCTTTTTTTTCTTTTATTGTAGCATACATTTATTTTCTATTGTTTTTGTGTAAATAGGGTCTTACCTATGCCAAATTCATACATATATACACTATTCAAATGACCTTTTCCTTAATGGGTGTCTTTGGATAAAACTTTGATTTTTCCATTAAAAAATTATAGAGAGATTGATTGCTTTTCTATTTTTTTTTTGTGTAAATAGAGCCTTCCCTATTTATAATTTTTTATGGAAAATTGATACATATATACACCATTCAAATCAATTTTTCATTCATGAGTGCCTTTGGATAAAACATTTATTTTTCCCTAAAAATATTATACAGAGATTGATACATGCCTTGACAAAGAATAAAATAAAATATATTTTTTATTTCAAAAATATACTATAATTGTAGCATAAACAAGCTTGAGTTTAGAAATATATGGTGTCGTTTAACCTAAACATAGAAGTGTTTTACATCTAATTGTTATTAATATAGGGTGAATCTAGGAATATGGGTTACACATTTGGACAAATCGTGGCGATGAAATTTAAAAATTGTACTCTTTTATCAAATTGAAGCCCTCAAAATTCATATAAAAATTCTGAATTTGGATTTAGAGTAAAAGGAAAATTTGTGGAGAAATATGTTCTTGTCCTAATGATATTTTTTGAAAAAAAAATTAGTGTCATATAAAATTTAAATTTTCCATTAAATGAAATGCTTTTCCTTGCAAATTTTCACACATCTTAAGTGGTATGTGTGTGTTCACATAGCATAACTTAGTCTAAAATGTATAATTTTCATATATATATATATATTGGCATTATGATGTACATGTTGTCCTTGATGGAAAATCACTTGTAAAAACACAAGTATATGAATCCACAGGTCAGTTCATAGGTGAAAGAGTGATGGAACATAATAACATATTGATGGGACAAAGGTTTATAGATTACAATTAGAAGTTTTATAATGGTGAATATTTGAAGATCTATACATGAGTTCACCAAGTCCAAGTTGCGTATACATAGAGGTACAAATAAGAAAAGTTGAGTAAATGATGGAACACTAATCTTATAATACTAAGGGTCCTTACCATGGAATGACCCCACAATATTGAGTGCAGTAACGATTTTTTGATCCTATCCAAGATTACCACCGGCTCTACTGTAGTTTTGACTCATGGTATTGGCTAAGGCTCTAACTATATAAGGAGGTGAATATCAAAGTGCTAAAGTATATTTTCAAAATACTTCAATGTGAAGTATATTTTTATTGTAAGGGCCACAGGTGTAACATAGATCTGAAATAATTATGCACTGATGAATACAGTGATGGATTAGGATCATGAGACATGAAATGACTTTCCATTGTATGATCTACTCATGGATTGACTAGATCTAAGTATCGAATCATGTTTTTATCTCTAAATATTATGATCTGTGTCTTTTTGAAGTTATGAAGAGTTGCACAATTTTGGGTCAAAATTTGCAGATCTGTACGCAAGTTGTTCTCGGTAAAGTCGCGTATACACACAGGTTCATCTCTTCGAAGTCACATATATAAAGGAATGGTTTCTGTTCATAAATGACTAATCAACCAAATCAGTGTTGATGTATCTCTATTGTTTTTCAATTATGTCCTCATGTTGATTTAAGTTGAGTGATAATGTCTCAAGGAGAATTGATTAAATGATGAAGTTCAATTTGGTTACATGCTGATTGGTCGAAAATATTATTGATGCTGCTAACTATATGAGGGTTCTGTAAGCTAAGAGAATAATTCATAATAACTCTAGTCAACTTTGTGACAGATTCATGATTACTTGCTTTTAGTATATTGAGATTTGTACGTAGGTTTCTTTATATAAAATCATGTATACACGTGGATTACATTAATTGTAGTGTATACATGTTGGCATATGAATTCTCAGGGTTCTATATGATTCTGTGTGTTGATGTAGTATTCTAAGTTTAGCTATGTTATCTGGTCACAATGTTCTCACTGTTCTATTTGAATTAAGTTGGTGTTTGGTTCAGTTGATCTACAAGTTGTGATGTATTTAAAGAAAATGGATCCAGTATGAACATTTATGAAATGTGTTCCATGGATGTTGCCGAGGGTTGGAGCGTTCAGTGAGGAAGTTGAAACTTCTTTCCAATAGTAGCTGGTAATCAGGTCAGTGGGTTTGAGCTCCCTTCCAGTAGGAGCTGGAGAACAAGTGAAAGTTGTAGCCTTCAGAAGGTGGGTTCCTGTGTACTGACATGAGTCTACACTAGTACAAGAATGCAAGAGGTTTTTGATAGTAATAAGTTTGAATACTGAGATGATAACAACAATGGTTTTCTCCCACATTTGTTTTCCACCGTAAATCCTGGTGTCAACGTGTGTTGCTTATGTGTGATACTTTATTCTATTCTTACTGCACCTCCTTACTTCTCATGAAATTCTTGATAAATCTCTTACATTCTAGTTTAAGTTTAATAGAGAAATAAATAGTTATTTTACAAGTTTACTAAGCATACGCTAGTTTCTTTTACAACAATTGTGTACATACATGAGTTGGATTTAGTTAAGTCCAGTACATATTTTCAGAAAATAAAATAATTATTGTGAGTTTTTAAAATATTGATTCACCCCACCCCCCCACTTAGTATTTTTCCCAACAATTGGTATTAGATCAGGTACTTCAAAAGAAGCATGATCGCTTGAAGGAATATCTCCCAATATGAGAAATCATGATAGAACGACATCTATCAAACCACCACTCTTAAAAAAAAAAAAATCAATATATTGGAAGATAGGAACCATATCTTATAGTCAGTGGCTTTGAGTGTATGTTTGAGCAATTGTGGAGAGAGGTTACCAATATCTAGCCGCATTCGGCACAAATGTAGCATAAAACAAGATGTATGAAACCAATGCCAAAGTTGTCAATGCATTATTGGGAAGTCTGACAGAATCAGAATTTGCCAAAGCTATGTAATTAAACACAACAAAATAAATATTGGACAAAATCATTCAAATCTATGAAGGCGTTACCAAGGTAAAAAGTGCTAAACTCTAAACTCTAAGAATTCAATATGAAACTCTTAGAATGTGTAATGATGAAATTATTACTAGTTTCCTTCTATGTATAGACGACATTGTAAATCACATGAAAAGTCTAGGTGAAGAAATAAACGACACCACTTTAGTAGATAAAATCTTAAGATCTATAACTCCTAAATTCGAGTCAAAAGTGTCTGCCATTGAAGAGAAGCAGGATCTGCAGACTATTACTTCTCTTCAACTTAATGGGAGTTCTATTGAAATGAGGAAAGGAGGTCCCACAGAATTCAGAGAAGTCTCATTTAAAGCATCCTCTAAAGGAAGAGAAAAGGAAGAACACAAGGAATCAAGATATATATTAGAAGAATATGAGGTGACTTTGTAAAGAAACTTCAATTGGGCACCAGAAGGTTCATAGTTAAGCTTCCCTTCAAATGTTTTTCTTGTGGTAGGGTTGGTCATTATGCTACTAAATTTCCTCATAAAGACAACCATGACAAAGTGAAGGATACTACAAAAAGGTAATAGGAGAGGGTTTGACAATAGAATAATTTTTTATAATCATGAAGATAGTGATGGCTTGTCAAATAGTGAAGAAGTAGAATCTGATCAAGATCTTAAATTACTCATGAATTTTGAGAAAAATACTAATGAGTCTAATGATAAATTTGTGGATGCTTCAGAGGAAAAATATTTCTTTGAAGAAATTACTCTACTAAAAATTTGTTTTTAAGAAAACAAATAGCCATAGATACATTGAAGCATCAACTCAAAGAAAAGGAAAAGCATAATGAGAAGTTAGAGTGTGAAGTATTATGTCTAAGAAAGGAACTTGAGAGAATAAAAACTCTGAATCTTAGATTTTCTAAAGGATCTGAAACATTATCAAGGTACAATTCTCTCCTCTTATGAAGAGAAGTCTTGGATACACTAGAGAAACACATAAAACATAAAAGTCTTCAACCACCACCAAAATCTATCTAAATGCAATAAAAACTAGCCAACAAAGCTTCAGTCCTCAATAAAAGAATAAAGGAATTCCATAGATAAATCATGTTCACTCTAATCCGAGTATGAACAACAACAAAAGCACCATTCAAGATATAAAAAACACCAGAACATTCTATGATTTCATAAATTTCTTCTTTAATGGACAATGTTTCTCATGTCATAATATTGGTCATAAGGATTCTCAAGGTGTTGCACACAAAACCGTCAAGACTAGAGAATCAATCAAACAAAGGAATGAGACATGAGTAAAAAATACACTTATAATAGCTTCTCACCTCTTAAATATGAAATTTAATGCTCATTTTTCAATAAATTTGGACATGAAGAATCTGAATGTAGGAGCAAATTACAACCAACATCTCAAAAAGAGAAAATATCAACAAATTATAAGCTATGGAAAATGAAGGAGTTACAGTATGAAAGATGTGGCATATCACTGTTTGCACAAGGACAAGAAAATCAATGTTACATGGACAGTGGATACTCAAATCACATGATAGGTGATAAAGATAAACTTATTTCACACAATGCTTTAGAGAAAGAAAAGAATGTCACTTTTGGAAATGACTCAACTACTATCATTAAGGGTAAAGGTTTTGTTTTCCTAAAATAAAATGTTAAAGTTGATAATGTTATGTATGTTAATGGATTAAAGCATAATTTTATGAGCGTTATCCAAATGTGTGACCAAGGAAATGAGGTGGTATTCCAATCAAAAGAATGTGTGGTTCGTGAACTTGAAATAGGAAAGACCATAATAAAAGGAACAAGAACCCCGAGAAATCTATATATATTGAAGGGTGGCCAAGAAAAATGTTCCCTAGGTAAGGTAAAGGAAAATTGGTTATGACACAGAAGGTTGGGACATCTAAGCTTATCTCAAATAAGAAAATCAAGCAGGCTCAAAGTTGTCCGTGATCTACCCAACATCACCCTACCAGAACGTACCATATGTAAGTCATGTCAATTCAGTACGAAAACTAGAGTTTAATTGAATGCTAAATAAGGATAAGAAGGTAATACTGTTGAACTTATACAAATTGATTTATGTGGACGAGTAAGGAAAATTTCACCTCACGTAGAACAATAGGATATCCTATTCATTTATGACTTTTCTAGAATATTCTAGATCGATTTATTGAAACACAAAGATGAAGCATTTGATAAAATTAATGTCTTCAAGGCACTAGTTAAAAATTAATTAAATCTAAAAATCAAATGTCTTAGATCTGTCTGAGGAGGACAATACGTATTAGATGAATTCTTTGATTTATGTCAACAACATGGCATAAAAAATATAATTGTTTTGTAGCTAAATCTCCTCAACAAAATGGCATGGCAGAAAGAATGAATATAAGTGTTCAACAAATGGCCCATTCTATGCTTGATGAGTCTGGAACTCCTGAAACTTTCTTGGGTGAAGCTGCACACACTGTAGTAAATATTCTCAACAAGCCTCATGTTTGTGTGAATAGTGATAAAACTCTATATGAAATTTGGTATGGCAAGCCTCCCACTGTAAAGAATTTTAGAGTTTTTGGAATCAAATGTTTCATAAAAAATAATTGTGAAAAACTTGGCAAGTTTGAAGCTAGAAAAGATGAAGGTATACTTCTTGGTTACTCATCTAGAAGAAAAGGATACAAATATTCCAATAAGAGACTTTGGAAATTTTTTTAATTCATTGATGTTGTGATTGATGAAGCATGAACGGACCGCAAAAAGGTAACATCAACAAAAGAGGATTATGATGATGAATGCTTTCCCACATCAAATCACAAATATATAGAAGAAGAAACTAATGAAGAAGTAGAAGAAGACACATCAGACAAAGAAAACGCTCCATACAGGTATGTTCAAAAGAATCATCAGAAACTCAAATTCTAGGAGAAAAGAAATCTTGGGTACAAACAAGAAGAACCCTTGTACGATCTCCTAGTTATCTAAATTTATTATCCACCATTGAAACACAAAATGTGAATCAAGCTAGTAAAGATGAATGTTGGGTTAAGGCCATGAATGGAGAACTTGATCAAATTGAAAAGAATGATACTTAGGAATTGGTTCCAAGGCCTAATGATAGAAATGTTATTGGGGAAAAATGGATATTCAAAAATAAGTTTAATGAAAATGGAGAGGTTATTAGGAACAAAGCTAGACTTGTTTGTAAAGCTTATACTCAACAAGAAGGTATATATTTTGAAGAAACATTTGCACCAGTAGCTAGAAATTAAGCCATAAGAATGTTTCTTGCATTGTTAAGTTTTTGACGTTTCAAAGTTTATCAAATGGATGTAAAATATAATTTCCTTAATTGATATATAGAGGAAGAAGTATATATTGAAAAACCATAAGGATTCATTTTTGGGAATGATGAAAACATTGTATGCAAACTCAAAAAGGATTTATATGGGCTAAAACAAGCTCCTTGGGCATGGTATTATTGTCTTGACAAATATCTTCAACAACAAGGTTTCACAAAAGGATTTTCAAACAAAAATTGAGGGTGATAAACTGTTAATTATTGTTGTTTATGTTGATGATATCATCTTCAGAAGTAATGAATAATCTATGAGTCAAAATGTTGCATCTATTATGCAACATTAATTTTTAATCTCTTTACTTAGGGAACTAACCTATTTTCTTGGTCTCACTACAAGAATAAAGGACATTGGTGAGGGGTGAAAAATGTTACCATAAGCTCATTGGTGATGGTCAAAAGAGCCTTCGTCACCAAAAACTGAACGACACCAAAAGTGGTGTTGCCAAAAGTATAGGTATTGTAGTGACATTCAAAGTCTGTCATCAATAATGATTTATAATGATGGATAATGACCATCACCATTTCATAGGAGCAATGGTGACGGACCATAGCCTCTGTCACCAAAAACTGAGTGTCACCAAAGGTGGCGTTGCCTAAAGTATAGGTGTTGTAGCACGACATTCAAAGTCCATCACCAATAATGATTTATAATGACAGATAGTGACCGTCACCATTTAATATGAGAAATGGTGATAGACCATATCCTCCGTCACAAAAAATGAATGTCACCAAAGGTGGCATCACCAAAAGTATAGGTGTTATGGTGACATAAAAGGTCCATCACGAATATTGATTATAATGACGGATAGTGACCGTCACCATTTCATATGAAAAACAACAATTTATTGTGATGGATCTTTCATCGCCATCACTATTGGTGGATATATATGGTGACGTTTGTTAACCCTCACCAAAAGCTGCATTGCCATAAGTATAGGTCTTGTGGTGACATTTAAGGTCTGTCACGAATAATAACTATAATGACGGACATCGACCGTCACCATTTCATATCAACAATAACAATTTATGGTTACAGATCTTTGAGGTTCATCACTATTGATGCATATATATATATGGTGGCGTTCGTTGACCATCACCATTTTATATTTTGGTGACGGTTGAAAAATGTCACCAAATCTCATTCCATATGGATCATGTCAAGGCACAATGGAATCGAACCACCAACCTCCTGCTTGTAAAGCAGGTGCTCTTCCATTGAGCTAGCACCCTTTAAAGAATTAGACTTTTAAAATTAAACCTTGAAACTTCATAAATTGTAAATTTTACAACTTTCAATAAATTAAAGTTTCGACGACATTTTACTAAACAAGCAAAGCAACATCAAAGTTGTATGTCCCTACCTAATGGACATGGAAGTTATGAAAAGTGGGTGGAGTGAAAAATAATTATGTATAATAGAATCAATATGTTCATTTGAATACTCAATTAGAAGTGAAATTTTGAAGACATTTATAATCTATAAATTACTTATAACTAGAAAATGCACCAAATATTGCAAAGAAAATGTCATAAGTTGATAACATATGGATGAAGAACATTGATGAAGACTGGTGTTCTTAACATGCTGGCCATCAGAGCCCTTCGAATTTCCGACTCAGAGCACCTAGAGGAAGAGAAGAAGCACCTAATCCTAACTTTTAAAAGTATAGGCTACAAGGAGCAAGAAATTAATAAGGCCATAGAGAAAGTTGAAAGGAAGTTGTTGTCCCCTGAGCCTAAGGCTCAAGATCAGCCGAAATGTGGTACTGTTTTTCTTCCGTATATCCATGGAGTTACGGACAAAATTGCCAAAATCCTAAAAAAGAAAAACATTATCACTCATTTCTCTGCCCCTAGCACTATCAGACAAAATTTGAGGTCCGTTAAAGATGATATAGACAAGCAGCAGCTTAAAGGAGTTTATAAAATAGAATGTTCCTGTGGAAAATGCTACATTGGTGAAACAGGTCGTTCCCTCCAGACAAGACTCAAAGAACATTGCGCGGATATTAAGAACGAAAGATCGCGTACTTCAGCCCTCGCAGAGCACTCCTTAAAGACAAAACACCATATCTGTCTGGAAAACGCATCAATTATTGCGAGGGAAGAGCAATATCAGAGACAAAAGAACAAAGAAGCCCTTGAGATCATCAAACATCCTCGTAATCTGAACAGAGATAATGGCGTGGAGATTAGCGGGAGCTGGCTGCCCTTGATCAAGGAAATAAAAAGCGCAAGAACTTCCCATGGTAATAGGTAGTGGCCTCAAGCAGGTAAGTTATCCCTCTCCTTTCTTGTGTCTTTTGTCTTTGTTTTCTTTAGATCTAGGTGTAGGTTTTAGTTAATTTCTAGCCCTAGATAATTTTCCTTTTGGTATTATTATTCCCTAGGTTAAAATCTTTTTCTTTCTTTTTCTTTTTAGAATTCCTTCCCTAGGTATATCATTAATCTCCTTTAGAATTAATTCATTTATTAAATCAAATCAATATTGATAATAATATTAAAAAGAATTATTATGAATAATATTATAATAAATAATATTAATTAATATAAATTATATAAAAATAATATTTAAGATATTAATAATCATAATATTAACTAATTATTATATTAATAATAATTTAATTATATATTGTTGGAATTATTATAATTTAAATAATAACCAATTTACTTAATATTAAGTAAATAATTTAATTAATAATAATAAATAATCTTTATATATAATAAATATTATATTAAAAATACTAATATATTAATAATAATAATTAATATTAATTTAATATATAATATTAATAATTATATATATTAATAATCATCATTATTATATTAATAATATATTAATTATAATAATATTATTAATAAAATTAATAATAATATTATTAAAATTTCCCTAGGTTTATATCATTTCCTTTTTAGGCTTCTTCCCTAGGTTTTAAAATTAAATTAATTTCCTAATAATAAAAAATTATTAAAATATAATTTATATAATAATAAGAAATTTTAAGTAGTAGGTTATTTATATTTATAATAATATTGATTAAATATAATTAATATTAATTTATAAAACAAATTAATAATTAGAATATTTAAAATTAATATAATTAATAATAATTAGTATTAATAATATATTAATAATACTTTAATTAATATATGTAAGACTAAATAATTTATTCAATAACAATAATGAAATAATCAATTTAAATAATAACAATAATTAATAGTATTAATATACTATTATTAATTAATTAATATAATAATATTAATATTAATATAATCTTTTTATTCAAATTCAAGAATCAATGAGTATTATTTTGAAATTAATTTCTTATTAAGATTAATATTTTCAATTCAAAATTAAAATAAAAATCTAAAAACATATTAACATTATAAAAATTTAAAACACATTAATAAAAATTTCAAAATAAATAAAAATAATAGAAATCATTATTAACTCAGCTGACTTGTGTGGTTCTCCAAAAATTTCCATCCTCTATCTATTTATTTCTTCTCCGCTGCTCTTCTGTCATCATCATTCTCTCATCCTGAAGATGGATCCCACT